>VWZZ01000602.1:293281-312994 GCA_013399095.1 Psophia crepitans
AAATCTACCTAGAGACACAAATCCATCAGTTTCAGCCCACATGCTTAATATTAGGAGCAACTGAAAACTTCAGGTTACGGTGGAAAATGCCAAGCCATGTTACCTATACACATCATGCAGCTGAACTCCAAAAATGCCGTTTTCCAGGGAGAGGTGGCAGTGCCGGCTGGTGACCAGAGCGGGGGGAGCTTGGGTGGAGGGGAGAAGGATGGTGGGGAGGGAAGGACATGGGTGGGAGGTGCTGTAAACAAGGACCAAGAGGCCCCATTTCCAGGACCAAGAGCTGGACACAGGGCAGCAAGGAGCAGAAAAGAGAGGCTATAGAGGTGAGGCTGTTGCAGCAGATATGGCGCACATCCTCCCCAGTGGATGTGCCTTCTCCCTCCCCAGCCCACCTCTGCCTGCCTGGTCCCTGGGGTTAGTATGACAGGAGCCAAGGGAGGCATGCCTGGGGTGCCAGCATTTGGGACGGAACCAGGCTCCCCAGAGCTCCCAAGGGAGGACTGAGTCACCTTTGTGCCATCCTGCACCACACCAGGTGCCAGCAGGCAAACACCAGCCACAAAGTGGTGAGGGACAATTCCAGGAGCATGGGTGGGGTGGGAAACAGCAGCACTCCTCTCATCTTTGCCCTGCCATTTCCCCTCTGATCGTCTCTGCTCTCGGTCCTCACGGTCAGCAGGTACCCCTCCCCATCAGCAGCTTCTTAAACATGCATCTTCTCTGGCCGAGGGGTGTTTTTAGCCCAGCTTGCCAGCAACTTTTGGAGCACCAGGCACTCCCACGTGGCAGAGGGCAGTTTGCAGCCAGCCATCCACCCGCCCACACACCCTGACGCCTCTCCTCCAGCACCCCGTCCTCCCATCCCCTCCCCAAGCACCTTCTTGCTGTTACTCCTCTTGGCTCGCTTACAGGCCCCACCACACACAATCCCAGCCAGCCTCTCCCTCCCTGCTGTCTGCCCTCCATCCCTTCCTCCTCTGTGCACCCTTTGCCCACGGGAGGCTGCGCCGCATCCCACCACCCTTCGTCTCTTCCGCAATGCCCCAGCACCGCCGCCACTCTCCTTCTCCTCCTCCTCCTCCTCCCGGTTTTGCCCCTCTCACGCCGAGAGACGGGCCTTCCGCTCACCCCTCTCCTTTCCCGCCCCTGCCGTGCGCGTGCCCCCTCTCCCGCGCTGCCTCAGCACCCCTCCCTGGCAGGACGCGGGCAGTGCAGGCAGCACGGGCACGGCGGCGGCAGCGACCGGGCCGTGCTGGGTCGCGGTCTGGGGGCTTGTTCGGGCCACCGTGCAGGTTACGTGCTGCGTGAGCTTTACTTGGGAGCCCAGCCTAACGCGTTTAGTTTGGAAAACTCGTGCTTTGGATGGTGCATTTGTAGCT
The DNA here is from genome assembly GCA_013399095.1 of Psophia crepitans. Classification (NCBI taxonomy): domain Eukaryota; kingdom Metazoa; phylum Chordata; class Aves; order Gruiformes; family Psophiidae; genus Psophia; species Psophia crepitans. Next base: position 294,664 of record VWZZ01000602.1, read on the forward strand.
GGAACTCTGTGTAACATTAACTGGGCTAAATAATGAGCTCTAAAAATCGGTAATTTTGCACTTGTATCAGCAATTACAGCTCGCATCAAGAGGTTTAACCTCTTTTACGGAGTGGGCAAGGGAAAAATGGTCTTTGTGTCAGCTAGGGAGCAAGCAGCCGCTTAGCGCAGCAAGCTGGGAGAGCGGGGACGGGAGCCCTCGAGGAAGGCTGCCAGAACCAAACTCAGACTGCAGTCGGGCAGTTGTTTCAGCAGCGGCCAGGCTCTGCGAGTACAGCGACAACATTTTGCAGAACAAGAGCCGTCCCAGTCCTGGGTTTCCGTGGCACTTCCCCGCTGTGACAGCTTCCTGCCTGCCCTCTGTCCCATGTCCTCCACGTTTATGTGAGTGCAGAGCTGAGGCGGCTTTGAGTCCCTGTGCCCTCCGACAGCGTACAGTCCCTGCAACTGCCCGCTGCCCGTGGCCTGTAAAAACCTTCCACTGCCCCACTGGGACTGGAGACGTGTAGGGAGATGGATCTTCTGGAGGTGCGCAGACTCTTCACCACTGTACGCACATCGATATTCCTAATAAAGGGCGCGTTGCCCTCTGCATTAGACTTGTCGTTTTCCTTTTGCAGTTCTAACTTTACAGTGAGGTCTCGTTCAGGACATTGCACCGTGTCTTGGGGCTCTGTGGTCAATTCCTGCATTTTGGTGACACTAGCTAGCTCTGCAACGTGGTAATTTTCACAACTGTTTGGTCTGAGTTGATAACTGTAAACGAAGATCTGGCTCAGCTCTTCTATCTTCTCAGCTTGTCTTTCTTTTTTATCAAGCTCATCTCTGCTTTGGTAAACACTCCTTGCAGACCGAATTTTATCTGCAGCCTCATGGACTTGCTGTTCAGATGTCAAGGTTTGGAAGACTTCAGGGGTTAGACAACTATTAGTAAAGACCAAGGCTTCACAGGGTGTGAGAGAAAACTCTGTTTTGAAGACAGCTGCTCTGGGAATGACAGAAACACCTGGTTCATGTCTGTCTCTGCACCAACCTCTTAACCTCTCATTTTCTGCAATAACGCTCAGTGCCTGGGAGTCCTTATCCCAACACGTGCAGCGCTCCAAGGCAAGGGGGAGTGCCATTGTCCTCTCTTCTGCTTTCTCCTTCCGATTTAATGCAGACTTTTTATCCCCAAGACAACGGTAAAACACAAAGGGCAATTCCTGCCGCCCCCTATGGCCTCGATAAACTGTCTGAATCCTGGAAGCAGCTTTGTGCATTTCATCCACTTCTCTTCAGATGCGATAGCCCTGCCACACAGCCTGAATGGTGGTAGATGACAGACTTTCTTCCTGGAGCTGCAGCCGTGCTTTGCTTTGCTGTATCTGGTGTGGGAGGGTGGAGGATTGCCTTGGAGATACCACTGCAAAATCAAATGCTTTGTCAGAAGTTGGGTGAGGTCTACAAGCTCTGCTCCTGCCCACATTTGAGGGTATTTGCTCTGTATAGTCTTTTCCTGAGTTAGCAGAGACGGTTGCTTTGCAGGTCCACATTATCCACACACGATTCACAAGGAGGCTTCTTTTTAGCTTTAGGAATGTATCTTGACACAGATAATAATCCTCTATTGTCCAAAAGATGAAAACATAACATATTTGCTAAGAATGCTTGGAGGCCTGTATCCTTTTGTCTCTTTCTTCATTATGTTACTGGATGTTATTCTGGTGCTGTGGTTTTTTTCATGATGTTTCAATAAAATCAAATGCAATTGCTGTTGCGCATTTTACCCTGTTGTTCTATGCCCCTTGCTACCTGCTTGGATAAACAGACAGACAGTTATTTCTACAGTTAACAAGTTCTCCATCATGTGCATTTTCAGCATGTGTATTAGGAGTTGCATTTCTGTGGAAAATATTCCACATTATGTACTCAAATCTGCAAGTACACAATAGCCTTATCAGATTGTGCTTCGTGAACAAAACCCTCATACTCAAATCTTTGTACACTGTCAGTTGTTCTACTTTTTTTTTTTTTTTTGGAAAGCTATTATTTCTACAGAAAATACAGCAGCAGCACCACTAATTGTCTCAGCGACACTCAGCTTCACAAAACTCAGAGGCTGAGAAACATAGCTCCTCAACATGGGCCACTGAGCTACAGGACAGATGCCTGTGCCTTCATCTTCAGCTTTCAGAAATAAATTGGAAGGAGAGGGGAGAAAAACAAAAACAAACAAACAAAAAGCCCAACAAAACCAAACAAGTGTTAAATCCTTGCTTGGGTGCCAAGGTGGCCACTCTCTGGTTGATTCAGACTTCTTGTGATCATTTCCCCTTCACCTTGAGGGCTCTTCAGAAGCTGTCCCCTGCCAATCATTCAGCAACAGCATGTCTTGCCACCCCTTACGTGCCCTCCCTCTCAAACCCAGAGCCAGAAATGCTAAAAGACTCCCTGTCTGGCTGACAGACAATGTGAGTGCAGTACGGCCACCTCATTCAGGCACTGCTTTCCTGAAATTTTACATGCCCACCAAAAGAAAAGCTGCTACAGTGCTGCAAAAGGAAAGCGAGCCTGGTCCACTTGGAAATGCTCCACCTCCAAATGGTGGCTGGGTGGGCTTAAGTTAGGAGCTGCTGGCAATGCCAAGCATCTTCAGCCACCCAGGATCCAGGCTGTTCAGCCCTCCTATGAGCGAGACCCCTGATGTTTGAGATGCACCCATCTTTTGCATGATATCAAATGGTTGCAACTTTTGCCCAGGAAGAAGGGCTGGGCCCTGGGCTGGACCCAGTCTGGACTCATATTTTGCAGGCTGTGGCACACCCAGAGCAAAGTCCCCACACACAGCTATATTACAACCAGGAATTTTATAAAGTGGGAATGTTAATGCAGCAGTCAGGACACTCAGTTGAATGGGGCAGCTCCTATAAAGTGCATGCATTTTACTTCGGATCATCCCTGGTTAAAAAGCAGAAACCACTCTGGCATCAGCCAGCCAGCAGACCAGACCTCACCTCTGTCACAGTAGTCACCCTAACCAGCATCGTAAAGCAAACTCCTCCATGGGAAAACAGTGGTGGGGAGTTTGCAAGAGGTTCTTCATTTAACACCTCTTGCTAACTCACTTCAGTCCTTCCCTAGTCACTTCACAGCAGGGCTGAAGGCAGCCCGCTGCTCTTGTGAAGACTACCTCCTGATGGTTTGAGCTGGGGTGTGAGCCTTCTAGCCAGAGATGCCTGCTTGCCATACTGGGTCTGTAATGTTTGGGTTAATGTCAAATAATTTAAAAAGAATAATATTTATTTCTTCCAGAGGTTTCTTAAGATTAGATAGAAATGTTCACAGGTGGAACCAAAGAGACAGGATGTGCAGGACCTCCATTTCGAACATCTGTGGCATATTTTGGGCTTCCACTTTCACTTGCTCATGAACAGACAGTAGACTTAAATGTAGACCCAGAAAAAAGCTTTCACATACAATAACTTCTGAAATTTCCTATCCAAAACAACTCATTGTATGAAGCCATCATTTCCAGTTCAAAAGGAGATACAGCGCCCTTGAAGGTCTACCTATGTGCTTAAAATTGCTTGTTACTTTGAAGTTTTTCACAGCTGTTCTCATGAACATGCACAAACAAAACACAGTTAGACCTCTCAGTGGCACAAATGAAACAATGGATATTAGGTGATTTCTCAGTGGTTTTTCAGTTTTCATACCGGATGCCTAAGCATACTGAGTATAGAAGAAATAAAGGCCTTGGACATGCATGCATAATAGCCGTTATCTACAACAGACCAGTTAGTTCTGAGTAATACCAGTTAGCCTGGGACTACGGAAACACTTCATGTTACACATGAATGCAAACAAAGCACAGTGTATCAGATGCCTTCACAGTTTCCAAGTGAAGTCAGAGCATGTTTCTTTACATAATTTGTAAAAATTAACTTTTGGGCAACATATAATCATGACCGAAGGGACGTGAAAGTAAAGTTAGCTAGTAGAAATTCCTGTAATTATTTGATGGCATATGTAACCAATGGCTATATCTTAAAACTGCGTAAGTTCACTGAGTAGTTTACAGTTTTGAAACAGCAAACTGAGAGGTTTTGAGACCCAAAAAACTATCTCTACTGGATGACATCATTGATATCTGTCATTTATGTTGCTTCTGACAAGCCAGAGAAGCTGAACGTGAAACCCAAATGTACAGACTCACCTCACTAGAACACGTCACTGATGTTACTTATAAAAACATGTAAAAAATAGATGTGGCTTTCCTACCATGCCAAAATATCCTATTTCCTACAACCATTTTAGTGGCCTGTCTGTGCATACTCAGAAGAATTAACCTAATTAAAGGCATGTAGGTAACTTCACCTAACAGCAAACAAAGACTGGGTTTCAATAACTCCCTGAATTGTGATCACCGTCCAACAGTTTGTATGTACTAGTTGGAGGCAGCACGTAGGGGACCACAGCCAAATGTTCTGCAGACAACTCCTGTGGCAGGAAGCGGTCCACCTTTCCAAAACAAGGCTGATGAGTGCAGAACCAGATCCTATCAGGTCAAGGGAGGATGGGGAAGAGTGCCAGGAGGCAACTTGCATGGCTTTTGTAGAGCTTGCAGAATAAATGCCTCCCCCACTAAAACTCCACAAAGGCCCCAAAAGGCCTTTTAACTGCCTCAGGCCCTAACAAAACAAACTGGGCTGCTGTCACTGTCTCCATGTTATCGCCCCTATCTGTCCTCACCAGGGCAACTCTTCATGTTCACTTCTGAAGCAACGTGCCTGCCTCAAATGACAGCGTTTCTGTCAGCCAACAGACTGGTTTAATAAGGTCTGCAATGTTTTGAAGCTCTCAGCAAGCCCAGAGAGTGTGATGCATTAACTCCAGACGCATCGGATAATCAGCAAAATTGAAAGGAGCAAAAAAAGACTGCAGGAATGCTTCAGAGTTTAATTTCTCTGTGGGTAGTAGGGATGACGGTTTGGCTAGGAATGCTATCAGGCACCTTATTGACTCAGTTAAATAACCATTTATCGTCGCAGCTGGACTTCACCTTACCGTGATCTCACAGCAGCACAGCAGACTGTCACATTGCTGTGGAGCCCATCTCCCATTGCGACATCATGAGCTAATGCTTTGCAGCTAAAGCCTCATTCTTTGGCAACATTATTTTATTGCCAAAGAACGGTGCTGCTTAGTCTTGTCTGAGCCAATGTTGCTGCCCAAGTGCCCCCTCTTCTACACAAGGCTGATGAGAAAAAAGCCACGGTGGACTTTCTAACAATATAATACCGCTGTCAGCAATACAAAGAAGAAATCCCAGCCCCGTGGGACTCAGCAAGGTTTTGCCCGAAATGTTCAGAGTTAGGCTTTCAGCATTTCAGCACAGGCAGGACTTTAACTGTTGGTTTCTGTGGGAGGAAAGTCACGTCGCTGGTGAAGACATTGCTCAGAAAGCTCTCAGCATCCCTGAGAATCGCTGAGCTCACTTTTACACCTCTGACATATTTTGTCTTACATATAGAAATCAAAAAACAAGTAGAATAAAAGTAAAGCCTCAGTTTGAAAGCACAGAGAGTAAAACCCATCACAATAATAAGCAAGTCTCCTTTTTCCTCAGGCCAAATTCATCCATTAACCCAAAGCAGTCTTCGGCTGAGACATGCTTTTCATTCCAGTGCTGCTTCCAACAGTGTTTTGCATTTTCATCTCTGTGGCACATTTTACAGTAGGAAAAAGTAAAAAGTTACCAGTCCATAATAAAAAGTCACTGCCCCATGTTCCAAACACCCGAGCGCTCAATTGCCGACAAACTCCAACTGAGCAGGTCAGTGTCTCGTTATCATGTCTAAAAGATCAGAAAAGGCAAATGTGGTAAGAAACACAGATGTTTACATTCTGAAAGACTTAACAGAAAAGAGTAAATCAATCTTTGGTAAAAGAGAAGAGCGATGCTGTAGAGAAGCAAGGCGAGTCACACAAGAAAAAGAGAAAATGAGATAATGTTCAAGATTAGAAAAGATTTCTGTTGAGGAGAAAAGTCATCTACAGCCATAACTCATCACAGAGATGTTAAGTCCAGCAGAGAGCACGCTCACAAGACTTTGTGGTGATCGTACAATGAAAGCCAAGCAAGGCCAATGTTATCTACTGCAGGTGTAAGCTTTTGATTTCTTCTGTAACTGAAGGGGTAAAAGGTGTTGAAGAAGGCTGGGTTTTGATTTGGTGTAGGAATCCAGTCTGTCAGGCAGCACTGGGAATAACAGGAGAAAGCACCATTTGCAGATATTAGTTTAAATTAATTACATCTTATCACTGAAGTTATACACGTGTCAATTACCTGACAGCTATTAAGCTGGTATACCATGAAGGGAAAAATGTAAGTCGTAACAACCTTAGTAGACAGGCCAAGGGGTAAATGTCAATATTGATGGAAGAACAGTTATCAACAGAGCGATACTGTTAGATTAATTATAATGTCACCCTACGCTTGCTTGAACATTTGAGTGTAAAAGATACTACGTACACATAGGTTTTTAGTTATCTGAAAAGTTACCATCAGGAAATCTGATTTTGTCAGCTGATGGCAGTATCAAAGAAAGTTACATCCACTGGTACTATAACTGTGTTTTGTGTATGTGCATATTTTAAATAGATTCCTTCCAAATAACTAGAGCTCCTCAAGTTGAAATAGCCACATGAGCATTCATTTGAGGACATAGACGTGCTTCCTGTTATCCACAACCAGGAGATTTCCATGCTGTAGTACCTGTAGTGCAAAACCTGCCTGGTTCCTCACCATGCTGGACACATAAATAAACTCTGAACAATTTCAGTCCCTTGTCAGTCAAAGAAAAGTAAACCAACAAAAAGATTTTCCTATCTGGACTCCGAAGGAGAAATGATGATAAGAACTGAATGTACAGAATTTGAGGTTCTTTTTCTGTCCTTGGACATAACACCACAAATGTTCATTCATCTGGCAGCGACTTGTGGAGTCCTTCAGATAACCTGCTGCCACAAAACACTTGATAAAGCACCATATCAGCTCAGGACACCTATGAAACAAGCCTGTAAGTGTAGATCAAGCTTAAAACATTATAAATTAAAACATTTATCAGTGAGACCAGCCTCTGTGGCCTGAGCTCACATGGCATGTGAGCAAGAGAAAACTCCACCTTGGTGTCTCACAGCCAGTCCTCTCCGTTCAGATTTTCTTTGCATACAGGTGCCATTCCTGTGGACATGACATCATCGTGAATGGAGAGTCTGATCCTATCAATACAAGAACAGAAGAAAAGAGAAACAAACAAACAAACAGCAAAACCAAAAGAAGAGCAAGAACTCTGGACTGAGCTGTGAAAGCAGGTATCCTGAAGCTTCCTTCTCTGCAGAGCCAGCTGCTGTAGTTACTATCCTAAACCTGAAAGTACAGGTGGAAGTCTTCAGATTTCTTAAGCCCAGAACAAGATTCCTTCCTCTTAATATAAAAAAGTACTACCCCTGAAAATTCCTTCCTTTCTGAGCCCAGACTGCAAAGCACCTGAAGCCAAAAATGTTTACTTCTTCCTGCAAAACACACGCGTGAGGACACTCCTGAAAAGAGATGGTGTGGGGATGTGTGACTGACTTTTGCAATGGAAGAAGACCTAAAGGAGATGGACAAGAATTATGAGTTCAGGGAGGAATGCAAGGAATAATGACAAATTGTCATAAAGAAAGGTGAAATGATCTCAACACAAGGGGAACTGGATGGTAACCTTTGTTTTAGGTATACAGCTGTATCACTCAGTCATTAGGTTGCATAAACAGCCTTCCCTGTAATACTCAGTTGAGAGCAATGTTTTCCTGAGCTAGCCAAACCAGCATGGGAGGGAAGCCTGTAGGTGACTCGGCCCAATATAAAGTATAAAAACTTAACAACTCACAGAATCAGCTTGGAAGAGGGTAACTGGCTTAAGCTGGGCTTAACCCACAACATATTCCTTACTAGGAACTGAGGACACACAGTGGCATTTAGTGAGCATTTAGAGACAAGTAATAGGAATTTGTACAGTATGTTTGTGTTGTGATTCCGCTTTTATGTTGCAGCTGCTACACTGTGCTCATGCTGTGATTTCAGTATATTGCTGCATCCCTCTGCTAAATTAAAGTCCTTTGTATGTCTATGAGAACCTCGTCAGAGACCGTTGGACTCTATCTGGGGAGTTAGTTGTAAATGAGCCCAAGACAAAAGCAGAAACTATTACTGAAGGCAAGACTTCCTCCATTTCCTGGATTACCTGGCACAGGTGACTGAATTGAAGGTCTTCCAACAGGAAATCACATGTCTTTCACAGACTCAAATACTGAAGAGTGGATTCCTCTGTAGAATAGTATAGCCACAGACCCTGAGCCTTTAATGGTCACATTCAGTGAAATCTGAAAGGAAATGAGAAGCCTGCTTAATTTGCTCAAGTCCTCCCTGAGTTTTACAAACAAAACAAAAAAACCAAAAGACTAACCTCATAGTACTCTCCATGCTCCTCCCTAATGAAAAGACCTTTTAATAGACTACTAGAACCAATTAAGATGCAGAGGTGTCACAAACAGTGATTTTAGGATGCTCCAAATATGCCAATTTGTCGCAAAGAGATTATACGTAATTTTGAGGTAGCAACAATTTAAGATCTATTAACATTGTTATGGTAAATCACATTATTAGATTGTATATTTAATGACACTCTATTATCACCCAATTAAAACCAAAAGTGATTAAATAAAATTTGTTATAACCAAAATTTTGTGACTTAAGGCTTCAAAAATGGCAAGGTTCACACGAGACTTATGACAAGAGTTTTCTAAAATCAAGTCACACACACACACACAGAGATACAGATACAGACACAAATACAGGCACAGAGATACAGACACAGAGGTTAATCTGTGATCAAGATCTTCTCTCTTCGCAACTTGTAGTGAATTACTCACTCTCCTCCTTCGTCAGCGGACAATCTTCGAAACCTTTTTTCTTTGTCAGCATCTGCCAGTGGACAATCTTTGAAGCCCCGCAAAACCTACCCTGAGAGGCGCCCCAGCTCAGGGAGATACTGGCTCACAGCCTGCTGTGGTCCCGGAGAGCTAAAAGGGTCTCAAGTAGGGTCGATGTTTATGGGGTCATGAGATGATTGACTTTGCTTGGTGTTTTTTTCCATTCAGGCCATAATTCTTGTCAGGGAACTCTGGTACCTTCAGACCAGGCTAAGATCCAGGCAGCAGGAGTTCCAGGTACGGTTGGGGGGCACTTGATCGTCCCACCTCTCTGCTCCTGTAACCGACACAAGAACACAATGTTGGGATCACAAAGTGGCCCAGGGGGGCTGCACCACCACAAGAGGACAATCACTTTTTCAGAGGTTCCGGGAAAGTGTGAGCCCAGGCTTTACAATCTACTTTCCCTGTACAGTGTGAGGAGGCAGCTACAGGAGGATCACCGGATCATTTTGCATGACAGGCAATGGAAGGCATGATACTCAATGCTGAATGAACTAATAGTGGCAGGACTGTGGAGAGAGTTAATTATTGCAATGATTTAATTATGACAATGTAATGTATCTATTCTCAAGAGAGGGTCTTGAAAATTTCCTTCCAAGTAACTGATTTAAATGCTTTCTTTGACTTAAGAATATTTAAGATACTTTTCCTTCGGGAACTGTTTCAAGTTAATCATAGTGGATTAAACAACTTTGCAACCCATTTTGTCTGTGCACTTTTAAATTCCCTCAGTCTGTAGAACACTGCAAGGCCTTCTGCCCAACTTGCACCATAAAATGCTGCAGTTCCACCAAAAGATCTCTATAAGAAGATAAAATTTCCATTGAAAGCATTAAACAGGCACCAAGAAAAATCTGTAAGAGCAATTACTGTTATCATCATATTTTTGAATCACATATCCTGTTTTGCTTTTTCACATTTATTAATAAATCATTATCATAGCTACAGTATGGCAAATCACCTGCTGTGCTTAAAACAGCAGGAGCCGTAGACCTGAACTTGCAGTCATGACGTACTGTATGCATCAACATGCTTTGCCAGATTGTATTTTGGTTGTTAAAATTAGACAATAGCTCAAAACACCCTTCTCCACTCTGCCAAAGCCATCTGATGAAGGTGTAAGGTGACAGGAAACAGATAAGCGTATAGACTAAAACCTAAAACAGATCTCGGGAAAGAAACAAAGCAAAAGGACAATGAGGAATAACTGCCTGGTTCCAGCGTGTGACAGGAGTAAGTCTTTTGAAATGGACTTAGAAACTGTTGTGGTTTTAGCTTTACCCAAGCAACTACTCTGCTTTCCTTCTTCCTAGATTCAGACTGGGATTTGCTTTACACTTTCTTCAGCTACAAGAGAACTCCTTCAAAATTCAGACAGGGCACCTATACCCTAAACCCTATGTAGAGCTCAAGGGAAATGAAATCTCAGCAACACAGAAGATTTCTTGGAAATCTCAGTTTCTTTGATTTGTTGCCACAGTTGCTAAGACCACACTAGTAACAACGTAGACATGATGGCAACTGGAAGCAGAGGAGAAAAAAGGGCAGTGACGAAGGACTCCCTCAGTGTGATGAGCAGTAATCCAAATATTAGGCTATTCATTTTTTTCCTCCGCGAAACGTACCTCTGGGTTTGAACTGTCTCGCTTAGACAGGGAAATCACATGCTTTGCAGAGGTGTAAGGAGTAAACACTACACACAGGTCGGATACCCTGTGACAGCAGAAGGGGAACTGGAGCAGCAATTGTGTGTAAGTGTGTAAGCCAATGCTTCTCTTTTTAGAAGTGGCTCTATCTTCTGTCTGTTGAAGCATCAGCCCATTTCAAAACAAATCTCTCTCTCCAGATTTTAAGGATGGAGCACTTTTGCCAGTTTTGTTACTTTCTAACTTCCTTCAATTGCTTGCTTTGTGAAATAGGCTTCAGTGAAGTGCAGTTGCATGCATTTAAACAAACATCAACTACCGCATGCAAACTGGACAGCCACATGCCATTCTACATTCCCACCTCCGCTTTTTAACTTCCAATCGCTTATTTTCAGGGACATCTACGAAATAGCTGCTACGTGCAGGTACCAGTTGTGGCCACACAAACAGCAAGTGACGCAGCCCTTTTTCACAGCTCATGGTGTGAACGTAACAGATCCCACTTCACAAAAAAGGGCCAGTTTTAACAAATGCATGGGAAATTTATTGTGCTTATGTGCCCTCATGAGCCTCACCTAGCCCTAACTTTACTGCATCAGGAATTAGGAAGGTTGTTTTGGTGTGTTTTTTTCTAGGGGGGCGGGGGGAGGAGAAAAGAGTTTCTGCAGAAGAAATTCAAGCTCGTTGTCAGAACGGACTGCATCTCTCCTCAGAAAAACCCTTTGTTAGGAAAGGAAGTGTCAGCAACTGGGGAGCAGTCACCTCTTCAACCTGGTACTACAGAAACCCTCAAGACAAGCAATAATAATCCCTCTCAGCAGAAGAAACATTACTTCAGGCAGCCATCAAAACAACTTCACCAACATGAAAAGCTTAAACACACAACAGCTCTACACACCAGCCATCTATCAGCATGCCTTAAATTTACCTTGCTGACTTCCTTGAGTTGGGCAGCTTCCCTGGAGGGTTATAAAGCCAAAACACGTGAAGGAAAGGCCTAACGAGCACAGCAGCCAGCGTGTATGGTGGAAGGAGATGGAGGTCTCTGGCTAGGGTGGAAGGAAACAGTGCAGAACATCCAGTATGACGTTACCTCTACATTTTCAGAAGCAGCTGATGTAATGCAACAGCTCATTGCAGCCAGAGGAGAGGACTTAACTTCTCTCCATCCCCAGCTCCTGGCCCTGCTTTTTCCTCGCATCAGATCTGATACTGTTGTTCTACCTCTGCCTCTGCACTATGAGCCAAACCTGCCGCTTCACTGCACTGAACAGCCCCACAGAAGGGCGCGACCAGCACCAGAACCAGTGCAAATCAGAAGGGCGGTAATGGGAGGTCACAGCCAAACAGTGGCGGGGAAAGGTGGGTGTCAGGAGCACCCCAGCCACAGGGGTGTGGTGTGGTATCGCAGTAACCCACCGCACCTCAGGAAGTCACACTTCAAATTCCCGAAGAGTAAGAAGAGAGGGTATTTTGCAGAGAGAACAGAAACAATCTGCTATCTGGCCACACATGCCAACAGCATAGCAACAGTTGTTTAAATGTCTTTTCCTTGTCACTTTTTGAATTTGAGCATTTTCAAGTTTATTTTAAGTGTAAAGAGTAACAGCAACCAGACTCAGGAACACTGTGAGAAAAAAAAAAACCCAGCATCTAAACTAGGAAACTGCTTTAGAAAACAAGACAAAAATGTGAACCTAGTTTTGGCAAAGTGCTCGGAAAAGAGGAGAACGAGCAGTTAAAAATCTAACACACCGTTTGCTTTTTATTTTTCATCAGGTATAATAAATGTACACAAAAGGATGCATCAGCATTTTTGTTCATCTCAAGTATATGAAATGGTGGGGAAAGTAGATACATGGCATGAGTGAGGTCAGAAGTATCGAGACTGGTTCGAAACATTTCAAAATGTCATGCTAACAGGATATTAAGGGAAGCTTTTAAAGCCATCGTGAACATGGCTTGGTTAGTATCAGAGCTAGAATGCACACTACACACGTTTGACATGGACTGAGAAAAATAATTTTCCTCATGTTTAATATATCCAGGAATTCCAGCTGTGAAGAGTACAACAGGGTGAGCATAATGCCATTTTCTCTGATTTTGAATGAGTTCATTGACTAAACAGATTATTAGACAGTAAGTGCAAACTGCTGCATTACTTTGTCATGCTAAATTCATTTTTAGAAAGAGTCTTAGTAAGGCTAAGGAGAGGCAGCAGCATTTGAGATATTAAAAACCAGTCTAGCACCAAGCAACTCCCAAAGTCTAATTCCCTAACTGCCCTTTGGTGGATGACTTTTGGGGAGTGGGAAAAAAAACAACAACAAAACAACAAACAAAACACCAAAATCACAGTATACTGCACTGAAAATCACAAATGCCTGACATCCTGGATAAATTAAAAAAAAAAATAAAATTTCTTAATTTCCAGAAGCTACACATGGTTGAGATGTGAGTTAAGACCAACAATTTCAAAGATGAGGACAATATTCTACCTGTTGGAGTGTTTCTGGGAACATCACACTCCAACATACTTGGGACTGTATATTATCAGGGCACTTTTCAAAAGCAGTCACCCTAAACGGTACATTGCCTTCTTAATCCCACCAACAGTCCAATAACATCTATGTTCAGTGCAGCACTGCACTTCAGGAGTATTTTTAAGTGCCCTCAAAAAAAAAGCCTCTTCTATAGCTCTCGTCAGCTATGTTAATGAATTCTCCTCATCTCCGTCACAACACACACATGGTGAATGGTTACTCCAAAATAAGAGGTTCGTTTACATACCTCACCAAAGGGATCCAGGAATTAAGACTTTTTGCAGTGCTTTGAAGGCATAGCAAACTGAGGTTGGAAGACTTCCCAGGCTGAAATTGCATATCTTATCTTTCTCTATCTTTCTGCAGCACTTGCAGGTGTTCTTAGCTGGCCTAATTCTGTTCCTTCCGAAATTAGTGAAAACTAGTTCCCGGGGATCACCAAAGCCAACATTAAAAGCCCGTACAATGCTTTGTGCTAAGTGTACAACAACCTCAACTTCACTTTCAGCCAGATTCAGTTCCCCATCCCATGGAAGCTCGACAGCCATTGTTAAAAAAATAAAAATAATAAAAAAATATTTTAACACATTTTAAATGCATTCAACCTTGCATCCTTTCCTGCTGTAAAGCAATTCAGATTTTGTAAACTAAATGCATATTCTAATTCTGAGATGCTTGCGTTTTCAATACATTAGAAATGTATCAAACGGAAATGACAATGAAGAAAAAATGCGATCTCATTTGTAGGACTGCTTGTTTACTGTTTTAGAATTCTGGAGAGTCTTAAACGCAGAATTAGAGAGCATTTAGTTTTTAAGCTAAACTTCTTGGCCTAGCAAACTGAAAGCCGATGTTCATGACTTCTAGGCAGGTACTTCTACAACTTCAAAATAGTCATTGGGCAGAATCACATAGCCTTTTCCTGCCAATATGTCTTTTTCTTTCTGAAACTGAACAATCTCCCTCAGTTTTTCAATTTGTCTTTCCTGACGCCGGCATCGCTGTTGCGCTGTCTTGAGCTTCTTCCGTAGTTTGTCAACTTGTTCCTCCAGCTGCTGAATTCTTTTTCGCTGATGAACTGTATCCTCTACGGTATAGTTGTGATCACAAAAAACAGCAAGATTGCTAGGGGTCTGGAGAGGAGGCATCAATAATCCAATACTTGGATCTACAAACCTGGCATCTATTTGAGATAAATGAAAAGAAGGGGTCGATGGAGATGGTGGTAGTACTGGAGCTGCTGGTGGTGGCGGTGGTGGTGGTGGTGGCAGCGGCAGTGGTGGAGGAGGTGGTGGTAGTGGATCTTCTGGCTGTTCTACGAACTCTTCAGGCTAGAAACAACAAGAACAAAAAAGTCGATTCTCATGTTTCACTTTTTTTTACAACACAAGCCCCAGAATAACATGAACAATCAGGATTTAAGTTAATAAAACAAATTTCAAAGCCTACATTTTCAAAATTGACAAACAGTTCTAGGCCTGTTTTGTCTGGCTTCTAAACTGGAGATATTTTTAAGCAGCGTCGTTTTCAGGGCTCTTTGAAAGTCAAGTCCTTGATGTCTCAAATAAATCAAAAACTGAAGAATGTAGAAGTGACTCTCACTTGAAGACTTAGGTCAAGTACATATCCACGATTAGCTAAGAGGCAAGAACACAGGCTGCAGTTCCATAAAAGGAAGCTCAGCTGACCTAATAACTCATCATTGCCACCCCACTCCCCTTTGTCCCTCCTGTCAGCTGCATCTTACCATTATATATTTTGAACCCATCAGCTAACTTAATCAAAAACACAGCAGAAGGAGAAAATCTTCTGCTGAGGTAGAATACAGGTCACCTACTGAGGGGGCTGATGAGCTGGCAGAGCAGAGAGGTAGACACAGCAAGGCTTGCATCTCAACAACTGGAAGGGGCTGTGTCACTGGTTTCAGGCTGCAGTGTAAGGGTTTGGTTTCAGGAGACATGACGAGCCAAAATAAACAGCTCTTCAACAGCAAAGCAGTCCTCCCAGACCTGCTACTGAGTCTTTGCTCAAACGTAGTAAGTTGCTAGTATGACAGAAAGCTATTCATTAGTTCTCCCACGATCACTGCAGCAGTCTTCTGTCCTTTATTAAAAGCCAAAGCAATGCAACAGGGGTACACCTGCCCTGGTGTGTAGAATGAGAAACAGGACTGCTTGGCTGGCAGATGGAATGCAGAAGGGAGAAGCACGATTCTCCCTTTTGGCAGCAGCAGAATATCGATTGGCTCAACTCCACACGAAACTGCAGTCTTGATCATACTACTCTCGACAGGTTCACTTGTACGGTTCAGGACAACATGGATCCCTCACCACCTGAGTACAGGTCAAAGCAAAGAATCAGATTCTTCCTGCTCAAAAGAGGAAGGCAGTATACTTCAGAAATGCTTCTGTCCATGATGACAAGAAAAGCACTGTTCAAACAAAACAGCTTGCCCATCATCTGTCAAAAAGAACGCCTAAGACGTTCTCAGCGAAAGAGGCACTGAACCAATTCTCTAACTGCCCACCTTTTGCCAATATTATTATTACGTATAAAAGCAAAAAGGATAGGGACAACATTGGCCATAAGAGCAGCTAACCATCCTCACCACCTGAGCATCAAGCTCATCAGATCTAAAGGTCATCTCATTAACTTTATTGACTTAACGTACCAACAAGCTAACACAATACTTGATATTGGGGGGGGGGGTCAGGGGTGTCTAGATATCGCTCTTGTACAAACCAGATCACTTGGCAGACAGTAACTAAGACGACACTTTTGTGACTGGTATTGAAGGGAAGTTCCATATGAGCTCAAATACTACTGATCACTTTACCATACAAACTCAGCCAACTACCACTCTAATTTTTCAATTACAAGAAACTGCTGCTAACAGTGTGCCTCCCTAATTCACACACGAACATTCTAGAGAGTTTGACCCTGTCAGCTATCACTTTCAAATTTTTCTACTGAAAAACCTACAAGGCAAAGATGTAAGTGGCAAAGAGAAATTCACCCTTGTTGGAAGCACAAGCAAAAATCAGATTCTTGTTGGACAGCTGAATTCACACAGAGGCTTCTGTTTGCAACTTACGCAGCACATGCTACCTGTTACATATTACTATTGTCACAACATATCATGGAGAACAAACTGTTGGCATCATCATAATCACATCATAAGTGAATTCTAGTTACTTCTCATGGCCAATAAATGGTTCTGCTAAGACGCAAGAAAAAGAAGGTGTTTTAAATTACATAAGACAAAAAGATAAAAAGCTGTATTTCAAAATCAGTGTGTATTCAATTATAGAACAACCACTGCTATTCTTTGCTACCACGTTATTTCTTGAAGATATGTGGAAATTAATCTAAAAGTGCTGTGAGACGAACAGGAATAGCACTAAATCCTTCTCCATAATTAGAAGGTACTCTCTTGTGTTTTTGTAGATCCAGGCATGGTAACGAAACAGGGAATGTGGCTCACCACTAAACCTGCTGCACCAATCACACTTTTGCAGATTACCCTACACACCCATTCAGTTTTCAGACTGTAAAAAATTTTGCAACTATTTTACACGTGGCAAAGAAAATGTGTGTCGTACAGATAGCAGGGAAGTATAATCAAGAAAAAAAACTTAACACAGCTGTATTTACCTGGTAACAGTCTGTCTTTCCTTACATACCTTCTGCTTATATTCTATTCTCTGTTACTATCCACTTTTCAGTTTTCAAATACATTCCCTTTTTACTTCTGCATCATATCCAATATCATATATAAAGGAAAAAAAATCAAACAAGCAGAAGTCTGAGTCTTCATCTATACACTTCATCCTATTACAGTATTCCACTCCCTAGGCGGTATCATGTCCATTCTCTCTTTTGCCACTTGCTCTAAAGCAGAAGGGCAAGACACCTAAGATTTTGTATCCTGTACAGGAGTTAAGAATCAATCTCTTCCCTTCTTGTCCTGCATCTATTTCATAAAGAAGGAAGAGCTCAAAACTGACTTGCATCTCATGGTAAGCTGCTTTAGCAGCACCGTGAAGGGAATGCTACATCTCACAGGAGACTGCCGTCACAAGTTCAGGGACAGAAGTTAGGGACCAGACTGGCTTACGAACACAAAATAATGCTAAGGCAGGACAGAGACAGTTTCAGCACAGACAGACAGCAGGTGCAGCTACTCTTCTGCCCCTCTGTTTGCATCTCACTTTAACTCTGAGAAGCCAAGAGGGCACAGACCTGTAGAAAGGACAGTTAAGTTTCAGAACTAAGATCCGTCACATCTCCAACATTAGCAATAGCCACCAGTCAGCACGGGAGAGTACAGTGCAATTTGTAAGTATTATTGAAGGCTCTCTAAAACTCCAAATATGCTACAAATAGAGCTGAACAACTTAACTACAGGGCAATACTTTCTTACTCTGCTGCCATTCCACTTAAATCAGCACAAAGCTTCAACTGAAGTTACACTGGCTAGGCTTCTGTGTATCGCACACCACAGCGGATCAGCACTACCGCACATCTGCACAAGGTTCTACGTGCTCCAGAGCCCTGTACAGCCTACATCTCTGCGTTTGCCAGAGCAAATGAGAACAGCCGCTGGACGTGTTTCAGCCGCCACAGCCCCCCACGGTGTCTCCAGGTGCATGTACTGCTATCCTTCGCAATCCACATCTTCTCCTGGCTACACCAAGCCAGGCTAAGATGACCAACACGCACGCATTCCAGTATCTTAAACTAGGAGTGCTTTGGGTTTACCTTTTCACCCGGTTCAGTGTAACAAAATATCGTGGGCACCGCGTTTTCTTTCAGAAGCTTGTTGTTGCACTCCCTTTTGAAGCAGTCGGGAGTGAAGTGTTCCGAACAAATGCTGCTATACTTGGTTGGCTTGAAGTTTTTCCTTTTCACGGCCGCTTCCCATTTCTTGCAAAGATCGGGTCTTGTAAGAGGAAACCTGTAAATAAGAAGTACTTTCAGCTTTTCTGGGAGGCTTTTTAACACGGAGTCGGGTTACAGCCCAGCGCGGCTGGGACACCCTGCATGACCGCTCGGATTTTCCTCTGACGGGCTCGGCTTCGGAGCCAAACCCCTCCTGCCAGCCGACGTCGCACGCGGA
>VWZZ01000602.1:317645-367632 GCA_013399095.1 Psophia crepitans
GCCGGGGCGGCGCAGAGGAGCCGTGGGGCCGAGGTGCTCGCCAGCCGCCGCTCTTCTATTATTATTATTAATTATTATTATTTATTTGCGCCCGGAGACGGCGGTTGCGGGAGCCGGGTGTTGCTAAGCGTTTCCCGAGGTCTGTCGATGTTGCGCTCAGCGGCGAGGGTCTCCGTGGGTGGTTCTGGGGCAGGTGGTTGGTTTGGTTTTGTTTTTTTTTTCCAGTGAAGTACTTGAGGTCTGTAGAGATTTCGGAAATTAAGGAAATTCCTGTTTACAGAAAGATTCAACTTTATTTTCATGGGGGATATAAAAAGTGTGTTTCCTAATACACCTTACTGAACTGTATAGCAATGGATAAGCTTTTCAAACTTAAAAAAAAAAAAAAAAAGCCAGAATCGTACCCTTTTGAAAAGATGTTCGTGTATATATATATATTTAAAACATAATACGGCTATGTATATTTTCTTGGTATTGATAAAGAACTTTTTTTTAAAATACCGTCTTTCTCTAGAGCTTTAATTTGCCATTGAGAGTTAAGACAACTGTGTGGGTGCTCCTGCACTTTAGATGGCTTTGGTTTTAAAATCGAACCCTGGAGGGAAATAATTTTTGTTGTAAATCTTTAAGCAGGATGAAATGCATTGCTGACTCAGTCATATCAAAATACTTTTCTAAACTGTACGCTCCATATTTCTTGTGCCAGTGCAAACATGGGGCATTGATAGTTATTTATTGAAACTTGAACACTTTTGGATGTTGCCTAGACCTTATTTTTCTAGATAACATGTTAGTAGTGAAAATGGTTACTCTGACAAGAAGAGCTTTACTTTTTTCCCTTCACTGTGTACATTCCAGTAGTGTTTGCTCTTTACATAGTATAGTAACAATTCAGTGCTATACAGAAAAGGGCTCAGGTTTGGAGTGGGTTAGCTATAAAGAGGTGGTAATTCCATTGTATTCTGTTCGAATAAATCGCAGAAATATTATGGAGAAGTAGATTGATTTTTCAGTAGAAATCTGTATATCTTGATTCTTGATCTACTTTGTTGTAAAGAAAATTTCTGCAATATTCTAGAGACAGAAAGAGTCAGTGCTAGGACGTGAAATGTATTTTTGGTTGGGAAGAATTGGTGTGATTTATTTCTTTGTCAAGATTTTACTTGTAGAAGAGACTAGCAAAGGAACTATTTCCTCTGATTTGACATAATCCTCAATAAGTTTTTGAAAGCTTTAGATCCCTTGCTCAGTACTGCTGCCTACCTTGCTTCGGCTGCACCTGTGTGTTTTGAGCATAACCGCTAACGCAGCGCTGTCGAGCCCTGTGGCATGGTGCAGTGGGAAGGGTCTGTCGAAGTGTGATGGTAACCCTGCCAGAAACCCCTCGGTGCAGGGGCTGTGAGCCGGGCCTGCCGCTGTGGGATGGCAGGGCTTCTCCTGAGCAGATCCAGCTGCAGAGGGGGCCCGCTCCCCTCTCCGAAACTGTGGAAACTGTGCTAACCACTCTGCTTGAACTCAGAGGCGAAACTTACATGGGGATATATGTCTGTGCCAGCTGGTGAAAACGGGGGATTGTATGAGGAGCCAGGGGGGCATAGACATCTTTATATGTACAAGCCATTGCTCGATCTGTTAAACCCACTCAGGAGCTGTTGAACATCTCTTACTTCTTCTGAAGGATATACTTGATGCTTTGAAATTCAAGGAGAATGGGATAGACTCACAGTTTTTCTTGCTTTTATTGGGGATATGTGAGTGCTATCTGTTCAGAACGCTGCGCTGCAGCAGTCAAGTGCGTGAGCTTTTTCTTTTAGTGCATAGTCATTCCTGGCACATGTGTCAAATGACATGACAATGCATAGTAATTGTGTTATTGTAGCTGAGATGCTCTGAGGATATTTCTTTTCCTAATGCATATGCAAATTAGATAGAAGCCATATTAATCATTGTATAACTGTTTAATCATGTCACCAGCGCCTTTTTCAGTGGTTGAAATGATTGCCTGTAACAGTACCTTCCGCTGTTAGAAATACTGATGAACAGATAAAAAAAAAAAAAAAACAAAAAACCAACAACTTATTTTGATCTTAACATGGGTTTGAAGACTTCTTAAAGGCATTCTGAACCAGACAGCATACAATCTGTAACACTGCCTGTTACAGAATAACCGGGTGAGAAATAACTGGGGTTTAGTATGTGGCCCGCATCACCTATCTGCAAAGATGCTGCGAGACTGGAGAAACTGATAAAGACTTTCTTCCCTCCACTCCTCCCCCCCCACACACACGCATTTAACATTCTTTTGCTAGTGAGAGAAGTAACGCTGCCTGGCAAATACATTGATATGAGATGCTTAGCTTTACTGTAAGGGTGGTGAAGTGGGCTTTTTAAGGAATCCTGGAAAAATACATAAAAATTACATGCGTGGACAATGCTGTTTCAACTCTTGCATTAGCATAGGAGTGTAGGGCTAGGTAAAGATCTTGCAGTAGGACACAGGACAGTGATACACGCAGCTGTGCAAAACTTGTTCTTTACTCATTTTACCATTTCTGGTCAGAATAAATTAGCAACGTCCAAGGAGAAGTGGGGGATCCGTAAGACACAGGAAATCACAGCAATTCCCCTTCCCAGCCAAGGGCAGGGTGGTAACCTGGCAGGGTTATAATGAGCTCACCCTTTTCAGCATGCTCATGTTAAAGCTGGAAACCACCACGTGTTACCTCTCTCCCATCTGAACTTTCTGCAAGAGCAGTCCCACATCCAGCCTTTCAAAGGTCTCGTGTGGTAACTTCTTCGATAGCCCGCTTTGTGTTCTAGCTGACATCTGTTAGGTGGTAGAAGTGCTGACGGGCCAGCTCTGCTACCCTGATGACTGAAGAGAGGTTACTAGCGAGGCCAGCGTATCCAGCTCTCTGCCAGAAGCTGCTATTCTGGTAGTTGAGTTGTCTGAAAGAAGTGTATTTTCTGTAGAGTGACAGGTTACCATCATAAATACCTTCTTTTATCTGATATTTAAGCTAAAACACAGAATTTAACAATGACATGACCGCAGTCTGGGAATAGTGGGGGGTGGTTGGTTTTTTTCCCTATTAGTTCTGCTAGAGGTTGCTGCCCGTATGGCAGAGATACTGGTGGATATCCTAAGCACCTAACAGTTTAAACCAATATAACCAGACTCAGGAGTGCTTGCCTGCTGCAGCGGTCAGGCTTGATTGTTGCTGTCTTCTAAAATGTGTCAGTACTTTTACACCTGTAGTCTTCCTAAATCTTTACATATGCCTTCCTTGTTTTGTCCTGCCTTTTCTCTTCAGTTCATTGCATTATTTTTCATGCTTGTTCCTTTTAGGTTTTGAATTTCTGCCTAAAACTTAGGTCACTGTGAGATGCTGAAAGGTAGATACTGGGTAAAAATTTTCCAGACTGTTTATATGACTTGCATCAACGTAGCTCCTTTTCAGTAACTGCAGGCAAGTTGGCTGTGTATCACTGTAAAAAAAACCCAACAAACAAACAAACAAAAAACCCACCAAAAAGTCAGTTTATGTTCGATGGAACTGCAGTGCTTCTTAGCATTTTGCTTCATCCTTCAAAACTATAGCATGTTTTGTTACCGTTTGTGCACACTATTTGCTAGTCCTTACGGAGATTCTCACTGTGTGGCTTGATTTGCAGGCCCTTCCCATCTGGTTTCTGCATCTCAGATGCAAAAACGTGACAAATGAACATCCCTCTCTGTTTCTTTGCCCTAGGTGTAATCTCTGCTCTGGAGATTATGCAGTGCCTTCCTTTGTCTGTTTGGGTTGGTGGAAGCTTGTTCCTGTGCACATCTTGCTGCTCATCAGCAAATTCTGAATGCGCTTGATCTAGACGTGAAGTGCCTTCCTGTTTAGGTGCTACAGCAAAAGAGTTTGATTCATAAACGACTTTCATTTCTTTGAATTGTTATCAGATATTTTCTGTCTTGGGGAGTAGGAGGAGGAGCGTTTGTGGTGAGGGAAGTCTTGTTCACTCCTTCCTTGGGCAGAGGGAGGAGCTCCCACCAGATCTGCCCCTGCTTGCTGAGAGTGCAGGGAAGGCACTCTGCTAGGGCTGGTCCAAATGATGTCATTACTAGAACAGTGGATTGGTTTGCTCCCCTGCACAGAACGGGTAGTGAAATCTCAGTATCGCAAGGTGTCCAGACAGGTCTGGGTGGTTGATGAGTGGTTCTTACAGCTTTCACTGTGACTCCAGGTCGAGCCCATTTGGCAGACTTAGAGAGGAATTTCCAAAATGCACGGCACTTTGCGTACTTTGAGAAGTGTAGGTGTTGGGGGGGGTGGTAAGTCATGCTTAAAGAGAGGAGCGATTCTTGGTAGTGGTGGTGTCATTTTTCTCATAAGCCTCTAATAGTCTTGGAAGAGGTAAAAACTTCATGGGTTTTGGACTCTTCACTGCATGTCATAAATTGCTATTGACTATCATGCACCGTTCAAGATCAGGGAGTCACCCTGCTACAATTCACTGTTATCTTGGTTCATGTTTATGTCACTACCGGTCACAAGGCATCCTTTTTCTTTTTTTTTGTTCGCCCTTCGTTTAAATATCTTACTGCTGTGTCCATCTCACCTTTGGCAAAGGAGCAATCTCCCAAAGTTACTCCCTGAGGCATTCCGCAGTTTGCAGCTGTTAAAGTGGAAATTTTATTTGGCAACTAATTTCTAATCAGTTACCTAGCTCTGTGATACTTTCCGAATTACTTTATAGTGTTGTTCAGTGGTGTCTGAAGTACAGATGAATGCTATGTCTGAATTACTAGTTGTGCTGAAAATAGTGACTTGGCTGCCATAACCTGAGTGTTGGTTATTTGAATCCAGTAGCTTCTTAGAGAAAGTTTTTCTATATCTGAAATCAATATGCAAGAAAAAAAAAAACCATCTACTTGTAGCATAAGTCGTTCTTCGCTGTATTTTATGTGTTCTTCTGCTTCTGGAGTGCAAGTTGAAAAAGTGATGAGTTACATTTTTATTTATTCTTATGTGCAGCTGTAACTGCTGCTGGATAATTTTGTTCTTTCCTTACTCAGTTCTCTAAGTTTCTGTGTTTAGCAAGTAGACAAATTGGCATCTCTGCACATACTCGATTTGTACAAAACCACTTCCATTTTCCAAGGGTTTTGGGTTTTTGGTTTTTTTTTCTTCTTCTGTTTTACTGTAACTGAGAATGAGCGTTGAAGAGTTCCTAGGCTGTTTTGACACTCTCTGGTCACTTCGTTAGTGTTGTGTGCAGTGACTACTCATGTTCCAGCAGAGGTGGACAGTAAAATCTGTCAGGGGCTCATATTTTTTAACACTTGGCAAGACCTATATCGAAAGAAAACTCCTTGTACAGAAAGTTTTCACAGTGCATAATAATTCTGCAAATGTTGACTGATCTAATGCCACAGTCACTTGCTGTGGGGCTGCACCAGGGTTTACTGTACCTGATGCAGTATGATGAATGTTCCCGTGACAAACTGCAGAATCTAAAGTTTCTTACGAACTTATTAATCTTAGTGCACATGGTGAAGCTTTACTGTGAAGGTGTCGAACGAGAGCTGAATTTATGGAGACTTAGGCCGTTACAGTACATTCTGGGAGACAAGAGGTCTATTGTTTCTCAGTTATTCCTGTCCTGTGTTTGAAAGATCTCTTTTTATCATGCCTGTGAAGTGTCTTGCAGCTTTTTGTGCTGTGAAACTTCTCTCTTCACAATGGCTGGTTGTAACTCAGAGGCCAGACAGGAGCAACTTCTGCACGAAGTGGTCACGTGTGACAAACCAAACGTAGGTTTCTGAAAAACACTGCAACAGTGAGTGCACAGTGGAGAACCTGCTGTTCGTGTGTCGCTGAGAGAGTCTAGAAACACATGCACATAATTTATAACAAAGAGTGGCTTTCCAAGACACCATCCTGTTGACTTGTTACGGGCATTGATCCTTCCTGCTTGCTTTAGTCCGGAAGCAGTTTTCCTAAGCTATTGCATACCAGAAGGTTTACTTTCTGCAACAACATAGTCGCAAACCGGATCTCTGCTTGGATGTTGAAACAGTCGACTGCACGTAGACCTGCCAGAATGCCATGCCTTAGCTGCCTTCGCGGGTGCTGCTGCGGAAACAGTGGCGGGCAGAGGAAGGAAACCAGTCTAGAATCTGTATCTTCGCACCAAAGCCATGTTTTGAAATGCAACTTTCTGTTGAGTAGTCTTGACAAAAGTGTGTCACTGACGTAAAAGTGAATCTTGGTCTTGTGCCTGCAGGGGACGTGAGTTCTTGTGCTGGAGTTCTGCTCTGGGTGGTACCCTCTTGACGCGGTGCCAGCCACTGGTACAGCAAAACCCAGCAAGTCCAACTTTTATGAACAAACTCTACTGAAACACATAGACACCTGCAAACACCGGTCAAGGTGTTGTGGACAGACACTAGCATGCATAGAGGAGGGCATGGCCAAATGGAGGAACTGTGATTTTCTTAGCTGCAGTGGTACACAATGAGGTATCTTCATATTCTTTGTTGTGGTTGAGTTCTCCCAGAAGAAAGCTAAGCTGCAATTCTGTGTGTGATTGAACGGTGATTTTTCAGATTTCCAGTAAAATCGAAGGACTGTCAAATCCTGCAATGCTTCGTTAACTCAAAAGGATCATTTATTTTAAAGTCACATTTAGCCTTAATGTTTATCTGAAGTGCTGCAGTTCATATGTGGTAATCTGCTGCAAAATGAAAGGGAATGTTATTCTAAATAATATTTGCAAGGGAGTCACCCTAAATAATTACCTACCTGCCATTTGCTTTTTTTGTCTGTTATCAAAAGGTCTGTATCCATAGCATGGCTAGCTGTAAATTGTGCTTTGCTCTGAATTTCTAGTACTAGTAACAAACATGGTCTGCAATAGTTTAAGGAGTATGTGTGCTGGCTAACTGGCTTTTCTGGAGGAATTATGATTTCTGTAGGAATGCTTTGGAGTGACGGTTGACTAGGAAGCCTTGCCTACACATGGAGATAACAGATAAGACCAGTTCACTGTGCACTAATACAGATTCTGCTATTTAACACGCTGCTGAAAAGATTTACTTATCGTTTAAGAACTAGTTCAGGGTTGAATTGTAAGCTGCCTAAATAAGGTCCACGCAGTTAGGAGAGCTGTGTCACTGAAGGTTGGTAACAGACCCTCCATTCCTTTCCAGAAAAAACAAACAAACGAAAACAACCAACTTCGATTGCAATCTTTGTTTTAGTTTTTTGCAATGTTGGATACTTTTCTAGATTAAGTCCTATTTTACTCTTCCCTTGAAATTTATTTAAATAAATTTGAAAACCTTTCTGCTAAGTACCTCGAGGCATCTCTTGCAACTGTTCGGCTACCATCATTGAGATTGTGGTATTACTTCTGTCATAGATGGAGAAAGCTGAAGTGGTTAAAAGTCAGGCTTCTCGCTGGTTCCTAGACCATGGACTAGGAAATCATAACCAGTAGCTTGAACTCTGTAGGACTGTTTGATACCACCTTCTTGTCCTCCTCAGAACGCTTCCTGCCACTCTGAAGGGATGTGTGGCCCTCCTGCCCAACATGCACAATTGGCCTTTAAGACTGTGTAATCTATAAGAAAAAGAAGTATTACAAAGATAGTCTCATGGTTTGTGCTGAGCCTTTTGAAGGATAACATGTTGAGCTTGAGAACTTTTCCCACACCTCTGTTCCATAAATCTCCAGGTTTTCTTGTAGTGCAGAACACAAGCAATGTGGTGGCGTAGAATAAAGTTAATGGTCTGTTCCAGAGGGCGTATTTAGGATACCCTCCTTGTTTTTCACCAGTAAGTGCCAGGAAAAGATACCAGGAAAAGATACTGGTGTAAAATTTGCCCTTCTCTGGTGAGTAGAGCCAGAGGTTGAACTCTTGGTTTTTTCCAACTTTTACCATTCCTGTCTTAATGTCCTTCATAGAAGGGTGACAGAAATAGTGGGAAAATACTGTCTACTAGGAGAGTTAAATAATCTTGTTACATATAATATGTCACATAAGCTATGGCCATAAGTAGCTAGGACGCCTATTCTATTTACAGTCTGCAAGATGACACCTTCAGAGCGGGGATTTCTAGAATGCTGCCTCAGTGTCATTACCAGTCCAAACCATTTTGTGCCAGTTACTAAAATGGCGTTGTAAATTGTTGCGATGTTTTAAAGTCTTTCTGGGTACACTGTGACTGAAATCGCAGCACAAGCTGGTGTGTTTGTGGTAACTTTGTGATAGGATACCACTTTCCCAGCAGGCTCCAAGTGTCAATTTTTAATAAAGTCAATTTTTTTTTTATTGCTTTGCCCATGGTAATAGTTAGAAAAGATGGGTGGAAGAATCAGCAACAGTAAGAAGAAGCAAGGAATCCAAGGAAGAAGGAAATTTTATCTCTGATACAGTTTTTAATGGTAATATTTATTGTATTTTTAGGTGGCAGAGAATTAAGATTGCTCCTCAGAATGCTTTTTAGCCTATTTTGTTTTGTTATTACTGCTTAAGTGTCTTCTAAAATTCTCTTCTTTGGAAACTGTGCCCCTCCCTGTTTGGCCTGATGACTGGTAATTTCACACTCACCCTTATTTATTTAAAGCCATGGCAACCACTGTATTGAAATGTCATCAAGTAAACTCCAGGTCTGAATGCTGACTGA
Organism: Psophia crepitans; assembly: GCA_013399095.1. Lineage (NCBI taxonomy): Eukaryota > Metazoa > Chordata > Aves > Gruiformes > Psophiidae > Psophia > Psophia crepitans. Next base: position 326,330 of record VWZZ01000602.1, read on the forward strand.
TGATGCAAAGGTCTGCTCTCTAATAAAATGCAGCCCGTGAAGGATGAGCGCCATAAGGCAGCTACACCCTGTCTTTAAGCATTTGCTCTAATTTCAACTCTTTCCCATGTGGTATTGCTCAACACGTAGCAAAACAAGTTCTTGCGAGCCCCCTGAGCATTCCTCCGTATGTAACAGATTAGATATTCGGGCTTTGTTAATTTTTGCCTCCTCCCCCTTCCGCCCACTCCCCCCCCCCAAAAAAAAAACCAACAACCCAAACCAAACAACAAAAACCCAAACAAAAAAAAACAACCCAACCACCACCAAACCCGGAACAAAAGACCCAGCAGAAGCAAATCTTGCAGAATTGTTTCGCTTTGTTGCGAAGCACTATCTGTTAATTACAGAGACACTTAGCGCAGTTCTGACATGTGAGCCGTCAATGTAAACACTTGCACCAGGGATTCTGCTTTCCTTGTGCTTAGCTACTTCGTAGGGGACAAAGGGAAGGGAATTAAGTGTTGCAATATGGTATTGTGCAATTCATGGCTTTCAAATAGAAAATTATGAGCAAGTCTGCATAGGCCTCTCACCCGCCAAAATTTGGCCACTGATTCTTACCACTCCCACTCTTCTTAATTAGAAATGATTCTCCTGGCTTCTTAAGGTCGAAAGGAGAGAAGGGTAGAGACGTTCAGAGAGGGCTGTTCTGCTGTGAAAGGGCCTGAGCCTCCTGGGCTTTGAAACTCCAGTTGACCTGTTGGATCACCTCTAGTTTCTGATGTCCGAAGGAACCTCCAGGCTCCCTGTGCAGGGTCTTATCAGGAAAGGTGGCTGGGTCTGCATTGCTGCGTAAGTCTCTTTCGTGAAGTAGCTCTTCAGCTTTTGGTGTTGTAGGACGTTCTTCCAGGGCAGTTTCTCTTTCCTGGAGTGGCTCATCTAAGGCTGGCTTGTTCTTCCTACATTTTCTGTCTAGGCTGAAAATCTGAGGTTTAGGGGATCACATACGTGCCCTTGCTGTGTGGCATCGTTCATGATGGCTAATGTTGTATCACTCAAAATATCTTTCTGAGAAAGGAGCAGCTCTAGATAGGTGCAGACAGGGAAAGATGAAATCTGCTGTTCTTTGAGCAATGTGGCTTTGCATCAGTCGAACAGAGCAATTAAATCCTGTCCGCTAAAAAGGAGAGAGGTCTTGGGCAATAGGGCCCAGCTTTGAAAGCGCTCGGTGTTTTCTGGTGCCTGGTTCTTGCTGGACTTCCATGCTGCAGGAAACGCTGAATGTCCCACAGTACCGTAAGCCTTGCAACGCTGTGTGCGGGGGCGGCTGCTGGGATCACGCAGGTCCCGCGGTCCTCCTTGGGATCACAGTGGTGCCACACGCTGATCGACAGAGCGAAGGGATCTCCTGAAAAGCAGAAGCAGCCCCTCCCTGCCGGGTAGCCTTCAGCATCCCCAAGCTCTCTTTCTGTCCAAAAGGAGAAGCGTGAGCAAACTGCCGCTCGCGACAGCTCTCGCATCCAAACTGGTTCTTCCCAGGCCTTCGGGCATGGCGCTGGAGCTTTCTCGTTCAGGATAGCAGTTCAAAACGAAAGGTGGAGACAGAGCAGTGCATATTTGGCTTTGCTCTTCCAGCAGCTTACGTGCAGCTAGTTGGTGGGTGGTTGTCTGCCTACGTCCTTTCCTGGGTTCTTGTAAGTTGGGTTTATGTCTACCTTCTTATTCTGCCTTATTAAATTAGCTGGCACAGAGGAAGCCTCTGAGAAACCCCTTCAAAATCTCTGCTTCAGGAATAATTTTTAAAAATTTCAGTATTTGAATATATTAAAAAAAAACAACACTCCCCCTCCCAAAAAAAAAATTACTTTGTAAGGGTACAGAAATGCTTCTTTTTTTTTTTTTTTTTTAAACCTGATTATTTTTAGGAATTCTTCGAACAGGTGTGCTGGCAAGGACATTGCACACAGATGGAGGGGTAATAATAGTGAAACAAAATTCAGTAGCTACTCATTTGCTGGATTTGATCAGGAGAGGTTTATCAAGGACACTTCTGACAGCTTTTTTTCTGATGCGGTGAGATTTTTTTTATGTAAACAGAAGCTGCAGGGCTTAATAATATACAACTGAGGATTATGTCCATTGTAATTTTTTTATGCTACTTTTACAAACTACGTAGTGTTATATTCAGAATACTTGTTTCTAAGACAAAGTGGACAATATTAGTTGGCATCTTGCACTTGATTAAATGTAAAACATTATCTTAATTTAGTGATGTGTTTAGGAGAATACGGTAACTTACTGAATATACAGCAGTGATAACTGTGTTTACAATAATTTTCCAATTCCTAATGTTCAGTGGTAGCCAACTTGTTTTAAGAATTAAAAATAAGGCGTACTGCGATTAGCAATCTTGGAAAAATTAACTTGATGCTGCTAACACTAAATACTGTGGGATGGATACCATGGGTTTAAATGGCAGCAGAACTGTATTCCAAGCCTCTGTCTTAAGTACTTATGACTAAAAGGCGACTTGCCTTGCGCGCATTTATGTATCCCTGTGTGTAGTACACCAGTTAGAAACCTGTTATTGATTTGTAACACTAGGACCTTTACAGAGATCGCAGTGGATTTTTTTGTTTGGTTTCGTTTGTTTCTGAACAGACACTTAGACATTTTGGAATGTATAACATTGATCCGTGTGCTGGAATTGTTTACATGCAAAAAGGTATTTATGATTTTTTGCAAACTGCAATGTGCAATTTTGTACACGTGTTTTAAACTAAAGAGTTTATAAGGAAGATATTGTATGTACAGTACTTGGACATGAGTATTATTTCTTTGATATAAATATCTAGAAGAAAAGTAAAATTGCTTTATATTCATATTTTTGGCTGTGTTCTTCATTATTTCAGCAAGAAATTTAAAATTCATCTTAAGGCATAGTTGCCATTTTGTTGCAAAACCCAAGAAGAGTTTGTTGATCGGGGTTTTTAAAAAATATTTTAAAATCATGCTTAATATGCTGCTTCTTTCAATTGTGTCGACGTTTTCAAGTGCAAGAGAGGAAGAATTCTTCTTGTAAAAATGCTGCTCTTCAGGGTAACTTCTCCATATGCTGGTGCAGAGGCAACTCAAAAAGTAAACTTTTAAAAAGAGCACAAGAGGAGAAGTGAAAGTCCACCTCTAGTGACATCAGATTTCAGGCCATTACTAAGAAAAGCTGACTGGAGCTGTCAGCACTGTGGGACGGGCCTCCAGTCCTGACTTTTCTGTTGAAGCAGAACGAGTGGTGGTAAAAACTTTTTGCCATTGAAACTATTCTGAAGTCACATCTGGAGCAAATCTGTTGAATAAGGCAACTCTCTTTCCCGTGATCATCCTTACGCCCGTTGCTACATCTTTGACGTACTGCCAAAGGAGAGCTACTCAGTAAACATCGCCACGTGCTAAAACCACTTCTGAAGTCCCAGTTGAAAGCTCCCCTGCTCTGGGAAGGCAGCCCTGCCTTCCAGATACATCCTTCCCAACTGAGTGACGAGAGGAAGGACTGAGTGCCAAGCCCCACCAAGAATGCTCCGAGGATGCCAAGTTCAATCAAGAGCCAAGAAGCGCGGCGGTGCTGGTGGCCTTGGCCACGCCAGCTCACAGCCCAATACATGGGTCATATTCCAGAAGTGCATGGCTTCTCTGACGCTGCAGAAATGGTAGAGGCACTGTTTTTTTCTGGTTTAAGATACAAGTACTAAGATGTCAGAGGCAGACAAAAGTTGGCGTGGGGAAGGAAGCCGTGAGCGCACTGTAGTTCAAGCTGCTGTACGTTGGCACTTAGGGTTTATGACCGCATAATCAGTTTGGTGTGGGATTACTCTGACTTCTAAATGTGTAACCGTGCCTCCCTCAGTGCTCTGGGAGTTACTTAACACTCTTTAATCTCTATGTTGTGCCTGGCTGCAGGCTGTGTTTCACACATGCTAGCCAGACCACTCCTTGCAGATTTCCCCTCCACTTTAATAAAGATTTCTTCCTTGTAGAGTCTGTAGCACTCTTGCAATAATTTTGATACTTTCCAAGTTTAATACAGAGAGGAGGCAGAACAAGAAGATGGTGAGAGCCTTTAATGCTTTGGTAGATGCTTGAGGGTACTGTTGCTAATTTTGGATTTCAGTTTGAGTTTCAGAGCCTGGTTCCATAGAAAAGTGTTTTGAATATGTGGTATGGGATCCCATCTACTTGTTCTCTTGAAACTTTCAGTTCTTCTGGCCTTGAGGTCTGAAAGTGGTGCCTTCAGAAGTGCTCAGGGAGGAGATAGTTTAGACTGATCGTGCTTTATTATCCACAGGGTGTGTAGTAAAAGCTGGGTGCTTTGCATTGGTGGAATAACCTGCAGGATTGTGTTAATTCTTTTTGCCGCTGAGATGGTCCCTTTCTCATCCCCCTCTGCCTCCAGGGTCCTTGTGAGAGTGGAACAGCCCTTGCCCAGCTTCCAAAATTAGTGTCCTGCTGTAGTAATTCAACAGGGCATCACTTATTCCTGGGCACTGCCCATCTTCTAGACTAAGTGAGGAAAGGCTCAATGGTGCTCTTGCAGGCTACTATTTCTTTTCCTTCAGCCTGGGTGACTCGAGTTCTGGCATATGTCCTTCAGGTGGATCTGGCAGTTGCCAGCAGTCAAAGGGAACTGGGCTTGATTAGTCTGGAGAAGAGGAGGCTCAGGGCAGACCTTATTGCCCTCTACAACTACCTGAAACGAAGTTGCGGTGAGCTGCGGGTTGGCCTCTTCTCGCAGATAACTAGTGACAGGACAAGGGGGAACAGCTGCAAGTTGCGCCAGGGGAAGTTTAGGTTGGAGATGAGGAGAAATTTCTTCTCGGAAAGGGTGGTCGGGCATTGGAACGGGTTGCCCAGGGAGGTGGTGGAGTCACCATCCCTGGGGGTGTTTAAAGAAAGGTTGGATGTGGTACTTAGGGACATGGTTTAGTGGGTAAGAGGTGGTGGGGGGATGGTTGGACTAGATGATCCTTGAGGTCTCTTCCAACCTTAATAATTCTATAAATAGCAGATGACAGGCAAAAAGCTGTGAACCTCTCTCACTTGTCCTGATATGGGCTGGTTAATTTCTGTTTCACCTGCAGTTGGCTGCATTAAAGTAATTTAAAAAAGCTTTACCTTTCTCTGGTGTGACGTAGCAACATGCAAGATATGACACACAGTTGCATTGGGTTTCCCCCCACCAACTGTAAATGAGGTCAGGAAGTGTAAATGACAAGATTTCAGCACATTTGGGCAGGTGTCTCATCATCTGAGCCATCCTGCCGAACCCGAAATTTGTGCCTTTGTCATTCTTGCTGCAGCTCTCAAATGTCAGTCCCAGAAAGACCCTGCCGCAGGCGAGGTGGGCAGCTGATGACTGTAACCGCCGGGTGCGTCGGTTCAGAGAGGTGTTTGGATGGGTGGAGGCTGTTCCCTACCATCAGCCTGCAGTCTGTGAGCCAGGCAGGGCTGGAGGCCTGATCGCTGAGAGCCCAAGCTCCCTGGATATGTGTCACAGACAATGATTTGACTGCTATGGGTAATGCATCCTAATGATTAACTTTTGGAAGGTATCTCAAAGCTTAATCCTCAGCAATAAGGTAACCTGGAGCAGGAAGCATAGGAGGAGACGAGGTCAGCTGGACCACATCATTTCTGACCACTCTTTGCAGCTTTTACTAATCTATGGATGCACCAGGAGTCATCTGCTCTCCAAGCCACACTGTTGTATTAAATGGACTCCTGCTTTGCTTGGACCTGGCACCTGTAGCCAGAGTCACAACCCGCAACACAGCAGCTCTGAACAGCACACTACCTAAGCTAAATAAGTCTGGGATTAAATCTTTGCTCGGCTTATTGGTCAGTTGTGGTTTTCCTTTGATCAAACATATTTTCTTTTCTTTTGAGACCAGGTAGAGCAGGCTTTCTGCATTTTCCATAGGAAGCTTGCTGCTCTTGGAGACTGGCCGGCAGGACAGCAAACAAATCAGTTGTCCGTGGCCCTGAACTGTGGGCCCACCTGAAAGGAATATGCAATGGGTTGTTAGCTGCAACCATTGTGTCTGCTTAGCAGTCTCAGTGAGGGGCTTTAAGCAAATCTTACCTGTGAAGGAAGTTTCCAGGTACCTGTGGCCTCTGCTCTACGGTGGAATAGCTGTGCATTACCCCATTGCTCAGCAAACAGCTGGACCTCCTGATGCTCTGCAAGTCCTGGTGCTTATACACAGTGGCAGAAGAAACTCTTTGCCTTCCTCTGCACCCCTCTCCCACCCTTTATCTATGCCTGAGCTCTCCTTTCGTGCCTCCCACTCACTGCTTTTCACTAACCCTAATGCTGTGTCTCCATCTGCTCCCTCCGTCTGCAGCTGGCAGGCTCCCCAGCTCTCGGGCTCCCCTCCCTCTCTCTCCTCGCCTTCCTAGCCCAGGTTTGTGGGGGTACTTTGCTGCTCCTGAAGAGAGAAGGACAGAGGGAGTACATATGGGCAGGATCATTCCCCTCCACAGTTTCATCGGTCGATGCACAGAAGAGGAAAATCTCAGTTCAGTGAGAGCTGCAGCCGCAGAGGAGAGGCACTGCCCAGCGCCCAAGCACCGGGAGCCTGCACGCTCAGCACGGCCTTGCTGTCCTGCGTCCCTGCCTCTCAGCTCGAAGGAGCTTTTGGATCTCAATTCTCTTTGCAGTTCATGTTTAGCGTGCTTAAATGGGGGAGAAAATGAAGGAAAATCCCAGAGAGAAGATTACACAAAATTGAGACTGGTGTAAATCCTTTGGGGTAAAACACCAGCACAGGGGACTTGTAACTATTCCCCAAAACACACTTTAGAAAATTCACAACTCGAAAGTACCTAAGCAAGCACAGCAAAGGTGCCAGGTTACCCTGCTGCCTTGCCACGGGGCATGGCTCTGCAGCATTTCCAGTTGGAGGGTAAGTAAGAGTTGGCTGGAGGGAGGGATGTACTCCAGTCTCTGTCTCTCCTCACTGTAGTCTGTGGGTAGACATGGAGGTTTAACTCCAGATGCTGGATAGCTAGGCTGATCTCAGGAGATCAGCCTCAACTCTCCCTCCTCACCTATAATTTCTCTTTTTCACAGTGTGGCTATTTTTAGCAGGTGGTGGACAGAATGCTCCCTTACTGACTGTTCTGGAGCCTGTTTCCAGACCACCTGAGAGCACGCACTGTGGATAAAACAGATGCAAGCCAAAACCCGGCTGTGCAAATTATGCCATCTCATTAAATCACGGAACATCTTTAAACTTCACAGAATCACAGAATCACAGAATTTCCTAAGTTGGAAGGGACCCAAAAGGATCATCGAGTCCAACTCCTGGCCCCACACAAGACCAGCCCAATCAACATCCCCTTGGATCCCCATGCTTTTCTGAAGGTGCTGGAGTCCCACTGATGGGAGATTTTTTTTTTCTGGAGATTTTAAGGGACACTCTTGCCCATGGGCCGCTATTTGAGAACAGCCACGCGGGCTTTCCAGTGCCTGCATGGCGATGGCCCTGGCAGCGTGACTCATGACGAGCCTTTCCCAATGCTTTACCAGTTAATCCGTTCAGTTTCTTTGAATGAGATGGGGCAAATGTGACTCATTGTTGTTTTCTGGAAATGACAGATTTGCAAAGCCCAGAGGAGCGTCTGCCTTGTGCCACATGGCTGGGATCAATGCACAGCCGCCTCCTGCCCTTGCTCCCTTTCCCTTCCACTTTCAAGATTAGCGTCACTACTTTCCGTTTGACAACCGAAACCAGGAGAGACTTTCTAGTGTTCTTTGTTGCCTTCGTGCTGGGCTAGAAAGAGAAATTGCTTGAAGGGAAGAATTTGCTACATGTCAGACTGCGTGCTGGCATTGCTTTATTGAAACCACACGGTTTGATTCCTCACTGCGTGCACTGGCTTTGCAAGAAGCTGCTGGAAGGTGAGTCCCTCCTTCTCAGACAGATCCGTGGCTGTTACTGCTGGGCACTGCGGTGCTGGCGGCAGGGCCGGTGCATCATATTTACCGCTTTGTACTGCTTCTTACTGCTCCATGCGCCTGCAGCAGCCACATCGCCTCCCCGGAGCCGGCATCCCGCAGCAGAGCATGCCTGCCTGGCTGGGAGCTGTTACAACAGCTGGAGCCTGAGCTTTCAATGTGCTGTTCTCCCCCAGTACCTGCCAAATTAAAAGCACGTGGGGTCTTCTGCAAAGCTGCTGCTCCACTCTGGCAGTCCTCGGGGTCTGCGTCAGCACTGGTGTTAGTCCTGCCCAAACTTCCCTGGGGTGCATCAGGGACAGTGTGCTATCAAGACACACAGGAAACCCTTCATGGGTCTTTGCCCTGCTGCCGTGTAATGGGAAGGATCTGGCTGCACTTCTGAGCTTTTGGAGCTGTGAGCTCAGGAGAGGGAAGTTAAAAAGAAACAGAAAAAGAACAGGGAACTGTATTTTCCTCTTGCTCCTTGAGCACTACGTCAGGGCTGTTCCATGGGGAGTACAAGGTACCCAGCCAAACGGAGCACCCTGCTGAGAGAGCCCCTGGAAGGATAGGCCTGCAGCTGCCTTAATGGGATGGGCTGTGCACAAGGGTCCTGAGCCCACCTGTGGCCACAGGCTGGCCACATACGCAGGAGGCCCTGCTCCCTGTCCTCTCCTCTGCCTCCACGCAGCATCCTGTTCTGGAAGGAGGGAAGGCCCACACAGGTTGCCTCCTCTTCCCAAACTGTGCACTAGGAACAACGTGGGGTGAAGTGTTTAGCTGAGGACAACAGTTCCGTAAGCAAAGGACCCAAGGAGCTGTAGGAGTTTGGGGGATGCCCAGCAGCATCATTTTATTGAGATGAGGAAATGGAGGTGGCCTTCCAGGCTGTTTCAGGTGCAGCACCCCTCATGGTCCACAACAATTCTATCTAGTTTGCACCTCCTCATGGGAGCACAGCCCAAAGGAATAAAATACACACACAATTAAACTCAGCCCTCCCAAGCAACAGCTCCGCACGCAAGGCACCTGCCGGTGGGTAAAAAAAGTGCAGCTCCAAGGCTCCACTTGTCTGGGCTTGCAGCAGACCAGAGCCCCAGCGAAAAGAGACAGAGGGGCTTAACACAAAGGTCCATGGAGAGCAGGCCTGGTGTTTGCCCCTGCCCATCTTTGTCTCCTGGAGCTTACTGCTGTGCTGGGCATGGTTGGCACATTCTCCTGTAAGGATGCGCTTGTTGCAAAGACTCCATGTGGGTTTGACAGCCTGGACATCACTGTCCCAGAGTTTTCTATTCTCCCTGCACGTTTGCCAGCAGCCGGGAAGGAAGGAGCGCCGGAGAGCAGCGCGTACGAAGCCCATGCCCTTGTGACTTGGTATCTATTTGAACACCCCAAGGTGTGGGTGGAGTAAGCACCAAGTTCAAGGCACTGAAGTGAGAACCTGGGCAAACAGGAGTGAGGTAGCGTCTGAGACCACAAAGCAAATATTTGCCTGCAACGCAGTTTGGCAGATAACTGAAAGGCAGCCAGTAAAGGGTGGAGAAGTCCGGTGGAGACAAGGCACTGCTTGTTTGCTCAGCCATGGAGAGGACATAAATACAAAGCCATGCCATCCGGGCCTCTCAGGCAGCCATAAAAAGTGAAAAACAGGAGTGGGCCAGTCACGGCCAGTCTACACATGCCTAAATGCCCTCCAAGCACAAGCGTGAGCATCATCTCAGAGGTGGCTCGTCTGCTTCTGGTCTGCTGGCTCATACCTCTAAGAAGCAGCTTTCTTGGCAGGGAGAGAGAGGGAACAGACCTGCCTGTGCCATCTCTCTTCCTCCACGCCTGCAGCAGGAGCTGCCCATCTCTGAGCTCCAGCTGGGGCATTGGGGCAGGGAACACAACTGGCACCAGCTCCTCCCCCATCTTGAGCCTCAAACCTACTGTTTGCTTACTGCATGGTTAAACAAACTGCATTTACCTCCTGCTGGGTCTGTGGCATGATCCACCCAGCTGAGAACCTTTCTGCTACCTGGTAAGATGCAAAGGCAGATCATACATCGCCACCCTGCTTGCTTCCCCTCCCCTCTAAAAAAGAGTGGGCTAGGCAGAATTAGATCCCCTTTATGTTCAAGGGATCAGCTTAAAGAAAAGGTAGAAAATAGTATTTTGCGGTGCCTTTTTCTGAGCAATAGCAAAACTCAGGCTCTATCTAGATCAGGAATGTTCAGGTTGGGGTGAGGGGGTGGCATTCTTATTGTTTTTTGTACCTGGTTTGGCTGTTTACAAAACCCGTGTGAATCCTGCTTCCTCAGGCAGATTTCGTAGCACAGAGGAGGTTTCATCCTGGTGGTAACAGCTGCCTTAGCCCCAGAAGTGGGTGTCCTGATGTGATAGTGTCTGTGTCCCCCTGACTTCCAGACACCACTGGAGCAAGGAGTTCTGACTCCAGGCCAGGCGGGGAGCACAAGGGCATCCCTGTGTTTCAAACTGCCCCTCTCCTAGAAGATTTCAGTCTGTTTCTCCTCAATTTTCTCCCAGTCATCATTTCGCTGTGAAAATCCACATTGAGTTAGACACCACCTTCATGTTCAGGGCTGAAAAGCTGTTCATGTACAGCTGTACCCCTAGAGAGAAGCCTCCTGGCCACCCCTGGAGATGAAGAGGGACTGGATGATGCACTCCAGTACCTGAAAAGCAAGAGAAACACTCACTCATGTGCTCGAGGGACGGTTCACCCTCTGTTCCTGGGCTGGATAATGTTTCCTCCTTTCAGTAACTGCTAGGGGTAGGAGGAGATCTCGGAGTGGGGAGTCCTGCTGGAGGTCCAGCCACCATGACCTGCCCTGCTCCCTGCACCGTTGCCTTTCTCCCCACCTGCGGACTGCACGCAGCCCGCAGCAGCACGGGCTCTGTCCCCTGGGACGAAGGCTGCCCTTCGCAGGCATCCACCCCACAGCCCCCAGGGACCACCCGCGGGAGGAAGGGCTGCTGGTACTGTGGGGAAGGAGACCATTTTCTCAGCCAAGCACTGCTTCCTACAGGGTAGCACAAAGGATTTTTTCTCCTGTGTTGCTTTGCACTCTCTTCTTGTCCCAAATCTGCTGCAAGCTGAAAACATGATCCCTGATTCTGGGTAGCTGCTGGTCCGAGGTTGATGAGTCTGTGGGGCCGTTTGATGCAGCTGCCTGTCTGACAGCAGCAGGCACTTCAGAAAAGAGAAAGATAGGACGAAAGATCTTCCTTCGTCTACCGCTGTTGAGCATTTGGAAACTTTTGGAAGGAGAGGTTGCTCTGGGGTCTCCACATTTAATAGCTGTCATGGAACTCATGCTGCAGATTTCTCTGGAAGCTTTTGGAAACTACACAAACTCCTGACATCACCAGCTCCAGCAGCAGAAGTTAACTCTGCCTCTTGTGAAGCAGCTCATTCTTTTCCTGAGTTTAGGACCTATTCTCTGCTAACTCCATGGGGTGTCACCCAGACCTGGTGGCACGAGAAGCAGTGAATAGTGGGTTCCCTGTTCACATTTCTTTCTTGAGTCCTGGTTTCTTAGACCTGTACTTTTTCTGTTTTGCAGATTGAGTCCTAGTACCTTTGCTGTGTCCTGGCACAGAGATATTCCATACCTTTAGCTCCTCAGAGTCTTTCCTGTTCTATGTTACCCACCAAGGCAGAAGGCTCACAATGAAAACTCCAGAGAACTAATTTATTACCTTTATTCTCTTTCTCATAATTCTCAACCTTTTATTTCCTTTTCTGACCACTGCTGATCACACTGAACCATTCACAGCACCTCATGGGTCTCTTCCAGAGTGGCAACAGCCAACATGGAGTCCATCAGTCTGCAGCCAAGGCAAGGGTTGCTGTTGCCCCATGCACACAACTTTGTGTTCATCAAAGCTGGGTTTCATGTGCCACTTTATTGCCCAATTACTTTGACACCATGTGAGGCTTCTGCAGTCATTAAATAAAGAGAGACTGCTTGGGAGATTCCTGGCTGCCAGGTAAACCTTGAAAACATAAGGGAGCAAGATCCCTGAGTTTGCAGAGTCTGAAACAAGAGCAAAAAGGTGTATCTTACCCTGTTCCCAACACAGCCACTATTGCTACTCATCAGAAAAACAGAGAGGAAGGTTTGATATGCAGAGAGCTACTCGACTGACTCTTGTTTTTCTTTTGGGGCAGCCTTTGGAGCTGGCTACACCTTCAGAAAGCCTCAGGCTTCTCCAAATCCTGGATGGCACTTCAGCACCCAGTGTTGTTGCTGGAGAATTGTGACTTTCTCCACAGCAGATGGAGCACTCATGTGACGCTCCGTTCAGTATGTATCATCTATTTACATCTTTTTTTACACTAGCAACAGATGGCTTGGCATAATTATTTTTTTAAATTAGGAGGAAAATGTATCTAAAATTTCACACATTTTCTGGAGCCTATGGTTTTTACTTTTACCGCACCAGTGCTGAGGTCTTTAGCAAAAAGACCTTCCACTGCTTTCTGTGAAGAGGTGTCACACTAAAGGTGCAGGGTGCAGGCAGAGAGAATAGCAGTAAGCAAGCAGAAACTCTTCCAGTCATGCAAGGGAGAGAGGAAAAGGCAGTTTTGCAGCAAGAAAATAAAAAGGGAGAAGAAATGGACTTGTGGGCAGTAGTAGGAGGGGAAGAAGGCAAGCATTAGTGCTGACAAACTCTACCTTCAAAAGCTGATTGGACTCAAGTCCTAGAAAAGCACAGGCAAGCTTCAGAAATATAAAACCTAGCAAAACATAAATTCAACAGTCATGTTTCTTCTTGTTCCTCTTTTGACATGCAAGGCTGGAGGCACTGGATCCCGGCTGTCAATTTTTTTCTCAGAAAATATGAGCCTCGATGGGGAGAAGAGTTAATGTAAACCAGAGCTTTCCCATGCTCATGGACGCCCAAAGCTGGGTCTGTAAGTAAGCTGCCAGCTTGGTTTGACTTAGCAGTGCTGATCCTGGAAGAAGAAAAGACGATGCGCTTATAAAGGGCATGGGAAGAGATACAGGATAGGCCAAGAGCAGCCGAGGTATGGAAATTTCTTCATCGGACTACATTTGCCTTGAAAACAAAAGGTCTTTGGATGACTAGGGATGAAAAGCATCCCCAAAATTGCCATACGCAAGCATCATCCTTGTGCACAGTGTCAAGCCTTGTGCACTGGCAATGTGCAAGGCTGCTTCCATCTGTTGGGAGGCAGCTAGGGCTTGGTGGGAGGGGGCTGTCAGAGGAGGACTGTTGGGACACAGAAGGTTTAATCTGCATCCTTGCTGCAAAGGGCCAAATCAGAGGGAAAGGAGCCCTCCATGGGGCAGGGGCACGTCTGCCCACAGCGACATCAATGCTGCAAGTATCTGATCTGCCTTGTGTCAATTGGAAGGAGTAGAGTACAGCTTTGGGTGGAAAACATTTTTGTTTGCACCAATCCCTGTGAAACATCTGTTAGAGAACAAGCACACAGGCAATCCCACGATCTACAGACAGAGCTCTGGGCAAAGGCTGCAGGACCCTTTGTGGCCAGTGGACCAGTGGGCACTGTGTTTGTATGCAGGTCTTTCACGGCTGAGGTACGTACCTCTGCTGTCTGAGATGTTGCTAGATTATTTTGACCCATGGACCTTTGCTGCAGTAAATCAGATGATGTGCCTACTTGTTCTTGCTTGGTGTTTCTTAGCAAGCAAACATGGTATGGTGGGTGGATGCAAAGCTGGTTTACATTTTTACGCTAGTTTTACTCCTCTGTAAATCCTACTCAGTAATGACTAATCCCCAAGTTGATTCCCCTTTCCTATTCGGATTATTTTATTTTCGCTAGATTTTGGTACTTAATAAAGTTTAACCATTTAGGGTCTACCTATTGTGATTTTCACACGCTGTAAGGACAAGTGGCTGGCTCTAAGGCAGTACCCCAATACTGCTTATATGTAGGAGTGAATCCCAAGGTTATGGTAAAAGCAGAGGCAATGGATATTATAGGACACAGCCCCTCCAAGAAAGAGTAAACACTTAAAGAAAATGCGCAGAGAGAGCAGATTGCAAAACAAACTGTGACAAATGCCTACAAGGAGTCAGGCAAGACACCGCGACTTGATGCACTACGCTGAGGAGCCCACCCATCCTGGGTCTATTTGGGAAACTTTGCATAATGGCAGGCACAGCTTGAGCCATGCAGCCTCTGCTTACCTGCCGTCATCTTTATGAGGAACAACACTATCCAGGGGTCATTCCCCTAGGCCGAAGCAAGGAAGACACAAGCAAGCTGATGTTATGCTCCTCTGTGAGGAGATGTGCACCTAATTCATTCCCACTGGGCTCAGGTCACGCTGTCTGCAGCAGCTTGAAGAGAGGCAGCAACAGATGCCCTTAGAAACCAGGTGGCACTCAAAAAAGCTGGAGAGCCCCGCAGCCACATCAAGGAGCACAGTATGAGAAGACTCACCTTCCTAACCACCCCACCAGCTGGCAGGGATACCGGTCCAGCTGCCACTTCCAGCTCAGCCCTGGCCGCAGAGATCAGCTTGGCTCTGCAGCGTGTGGCGAAGCTGCTCTGCGGCGCTGAGGGTGCAGCAGTGCGGGTCTTGCCATGCTGTGGCTCTCCTCAATCAGCTAGCTGATGCTGGGGCCCATTGCCCAGGCTGCAGCTGTACCCTGGCCTTGCTTTTTGGCTCTCTCACACCTCTCATGGGATCAACATGGGCCCCTGTTAGGATGTGATCTCACCGCTGGTTGCAAGGCAGCATATCGTACTGGGACCTGTTCTTTCAGGCATTTCCCAGCAGGTGAGAGGTCCCCTGCCTCCCACTGTCCCTCTCTCTCCTCCAAAGGGTAAAGATCTGCCTGCTTCCTTCTCCCATTCCCTGGCAATGAAACACCTGAGGGGTAACCTCCTGGCTTAAGGGGAGGTGTTTCGGTTATTCCATACTCCCCTCTGCCCCAGCTCTACCATGGTGTCTGCAGTGTCCCTGCGAGTCAGTGAGGTGCTCAGTGGGGTAGCAGCTCCCCACAGAGCAGGAGGTAGGACAGGAAAAGGTCTGCTGGGCCTGGCTAGCATGGCTGCTCTTGCTGATCTAACATCTAAAATCGCTGTTAACGATCACCCATTTCTTCTGATCAAGGTGAAATGTACCAACAGTGAAGGTCTGAAGCCAAGAAAGAGTTTGTCTAGCAGCCCAGAACGGGAAGTTCATGGGATTTCCAGAGAAGCAGCTTTGCCGACACCATGTTGCCAGTACTTGTGGTTTTAATCATGTGTTTTATATGTGGGGTTTTTTTAGGGCTCTTGCAGTTGCAGTATGATTACTGAGTTCTCTCTTCTTCTTTTCATATTGAGACAATCCTTGCTTGTGAGAACTGTGAATAAAACCATGAGAACAAGAACCCCAGGGGCTCAAAATACCTGTATGTAAATAAAGGGTAACACCACAGAGATTATTTTCAAAGCAATGCCTTGCTTTTCATCAAGAAAAGACTTGCACCCATCATCTGCCGCGACAGAGAAAACCAGTCTCTCCAGACGTGACTGAAACTGTATGCAATAGCTCCTTAGTACATGGGCTCTTCTCCAGCCTCCTGGGCGCAAATACAGCCCTGCTTAACTGGAGGTCTGCTTTGATGCTGCGCTGCTTCTCTTCTTTGTTCTCCACTTGCAGTTATCAAACTAGGAAGCACTGCTGAAGGAAGTTATAGGCACAAGCCAAAAGGTTGCTGGACTTCAGGTTCTTCATCCTACTTGAATAAAGGCAGGAGATCCCGGGTGCCCAGCTCTTTGTGTGTGGAGGAGGCAAAACCACGGGGCTGTACTGAGCTGTCTTCTTCAGGTTGCTACACGAGAAATTTAACCACTGAACCAGACACGTTTCTACCTTCCTTCCTGACACATGGCCTATGAGATGCAAGAGAGTTGAGGGGTTGGCTGGAAGGATTATTCAGGGTTAAGGTGTGAATTATTATGTATATGAATCAAGATTTTCTTTGTGATCTCTACTGTGGTCCTTACGCACCACAATAAGAAAGTGGGAGGGGAATGAACAGAACTACAAAAACCTGCAAGAAAAAGGGAAATGAGACTAGAGCAGCATCTGGTGGGTTGGCTGGGTGCGCAAGACCCTAGATGGGATGAAAACATAAACCATACACTGTCATAAAACAGCTCACTGATGAGGCGTATTATAATAGTTATTTGAGTCAACCTGCATTAAACTGAATACTGTGACCTTCCTTAGAGCCCAGACCCAAAGGCAACAGCATCAGGCAACACCAACCCTTGGCACCTGGATGGTGAAGAAGACAAGAAAGACAAAAGCGTGACCTTCTGCTTTGGAGAGCACGGACATGTCACATGGGATGTTGGGAGACCTCTCCCTGAAAAAGGTCGTTTACTCAGGACCGCTTGCACTGCCTTTGTGCAAAGTGTGGGATAGATTATTTTCAGGTTCTGGTGCCTCCCAATCTTGGTAAAAGAAGAAATAAGTTTCCAGAATGAAGGCAGAAAGGGGGAGAGGGGAGAAAACAGTTCTTGATTGTGAAGCACAACATATGCTAGCGTGAAGCTGAACAGCTTTCCAAGCAACATATTCTAGCCAAACTATTAGTAACACCTGATACATCCATGGTTCCCCATCAGTTACCTGCCAGCAATGAGCAATAGACTCAATATTATCAATTATGTTCCTTTCCCTTCTCCTTCCCTCCACCAACTGAGCATCTGTTAATCATGAGAAATAATCCTCCTCTTGGAAAATATGGGACAAACAATGAATTTTTGTAATAAAATAGAAAATTATTGTAAATAATCATTAAGGTGTTCCGAAATAAGGTGGAGCCATATTGTTACCGCAGGGATTTTAAGCACTACTATTTAACGGAACTCCTGGGGAAAGGTAAGCTGGTCAGGTCTGCCAGCTGCGCGTCAGAAACACCAGCAAGAAGACAGACTGGGCCAGATCAGGACTTCTCTGGTCCCAAGTCTATTAAGGCCCAGATCAGCTGCCTTGAAAGCAGATGCCTTTTCATTCACCTGCCCCTTCCCCAGGCAGGACTAGCTGTGCAGAAACCAGTCCTTCAGAAGCCTCCCAGCAGAGGTTCCACCAACGGCCCAGACAACACCCTCTCCCCATTCACTTTAGCAAGTTTCTTCCAAGTCTCACTTGCCACAGCTCAAGCTTACTGCTACTTCCTCCAGTCATACCTAATGCAGAGAGTAGCATCCCCTTTTAACATATTTAAAGACTTGCATCCTCCTCAGCCTACCCCTACAGGCAAAATACCAGTCTCTCCAACCTTCCTTACGGTTGCATTTTCTAGAGTTTTCATCATTCTTGTGTCTTTTACCTAGTATTAGCATAAACAAAGACAGGGAAGCTACTTAGATGTCTTCATACAGGGCGATACAGTTACAATAAAAGTAGGTCACACAATCAGTAATTTTCTTCAAGATGACTCCTTTTTGCTCCCTCCCTCCTCCTCCCCCCCCAATTTAATCCCTAACCCCCACCCTTTGACTTAAGCCCTAACGCTTGCCATGAAAGTGTCAAGAGAGGTACCTATGGCAGGATCTGAGATTGCCTAGGCATGAACAAAATCTATGCTACACTCTTAATGGATGCCAAAACGACAAACATTTTACACTGCACAGCATTTAATGATGTGCTGTCTGCATGGGAACAGCCCTGCCTCTGCCCTGAACATCTGCAGGTCCCTGAGCTGATGGAATTGTAGATGGAATTAAATTTAGCAGCTTCTTCCACAGGTCAAAACCCACAACAGGGAAGAAGGCAAACCCCTAGGATGCTACATCTCAAAGAAACTGGGATAATGAGACTTACTGCTCGGTCTCCCTGGAACAAATGCCCACGTGGCTTCCAGTATTGGTGAATAATGGGCAGTTGCCTGTTTGGTTGGCATTTGGAAGCAGAAAACCTACCTACAACTCCAGCTGTACTACAGACCTTCTAAAACAGACACCTATTCTGGCAGCCTTGGTGGAGGAACTCTTGAGTGTTTAGCTCAGCTTCGCACGGCAAGCACAGAGGCATCAGGCGCAAGGACAAGAGTATACCCATCGAACTTTCAACCTGATTTAATAGCTTCTTACCAAATGCATAATTACATGTTTTTCCATAAACACTGGAACCATGTTCCCAAGCAGGCTACAAAGTTCACCTCTGAGTCCAGAAGACTTGGCCCAACTTGGCCCTGGACTTCCCCGCTAAGGCTTGCTGGACATTCCTTAGCAGAAGGGAATGTGCCTTCCTGATGCCCAGGGGCCTTTCATGGCATGAAGCAGGAAAAGCACAGGATTGCGGCACAGGCCAGTCACACGCAGTTCTCCCCTGCCCCACCCCAAACCTCATCCTTCCTGTAAACCTACAGAGACTATTTGCAGTTTCCTTCAACTTACTTCACTAACTCGATTCTCATCCACCTGCTTTACGCTTTCGTTTGCTTGGAGGGCTGATACAGGAACGTGCTAATTAATCAGTTGTACTGGTTTACCATCCTGAAAGCTTGGTGGCCAAGGATCTGAAGGTACTGGTACTTGGTGCTGCTCAGGGAAAAAACAGCTAATGTACAATATATTCTTGGGACTAAGAACTTAGAAATTTTGCAGTCCTTATACTGGCAATAATAAAAATGAAAACCACTGAGTTATCTCTGAACATCCTGTTCACAGACGCAAAGATAAGAATCAATTAACACTGCAGAGGAGCCACTGCCAGCTTTAGCCCAGGGAAGGGGGAAAAGGGGGAATAAAACAATTTCCCACCCAGAAAGTCAATGAAATAAATCAAGAAAATCTCTTACTTTAATAGCAATTTATTATCATTAAAAGTAATAACAAGTAGGTTTAAATCCTTTAGTCTTAAAAATCTAGTGTAACACACAGGTCACTGCTACAGTTCTATGAAACATATGGCAAAACTGTATCCCCAAATCACACCGTTCTGCCTCATCCTCAGACATCAGTGGTGTGGGACACAAAAAACACAGATCGCTCTGTACAGCACTTGTCATAAGGATGACCATTAAGGCCTCAAGCCGCTACAAGTTATTCTGTAAGAGCTACTAAGTATAACTTTAGCTTTCCCCTTTGTTAATATTGCTGGAACAATCAAATATTTCACACAGGTTTTGGTGAAGCCGTAAGAATCCTTTAACAACTATATTTTTTCCCTGTATCTCTTCTTTGCTGCTCAAGTTTTCCTTTTTTCTCTTTTCCCTGCTTAGGCACACGGTTGCCCTGTTCCAGGAGACAAAACTGCAGCGACGTTTCAGTCATTCTCTATGCAGCATCCCATATTTCCTTCACATTCTGAAGCCAGTGCTCAGCTTGAGCCACTTCCCTTTAACACTGCTGCCAGAACAACTTGGCAGCACACAGTTCAGGGATACTACATGCTCGTGTATTAGTCTCCAGCTTCTTGGGAGCTCTAGAGCTTAAGTTAAGCTCAGGTTAAGGACCCAGGACAGCTAACTTACAGCTAGTTCAGATGTATGTAAAGGGGCAGCAGCCAGACGCTGCAGGACAAATGCATCTTCACATTACAGCTGTTCACACAGAGGCCTGAGCAAGTTATAATACTGCTGATCAGTGGCTTGCAGGAACAACAACAACAAAAAAGTCTCCACAAGCAAGCATGCATATTGGTGAAAAGGAAGGATGGTCCTAATTCTGTCAAGCATTTAATGTCTGGAATTTATGTTACTTAATGTTCAGAAGTAAGCTGAAGCCTCTGAGTGAAACCTTTATGGCTTGCAAAAATGTAGTGAAGGAAGAAACACAACACAGGTAAACTTTATACAGAGACTCAGATATGGCTTGTACATGATTTCGGGTACACAAGAAGGTCTGTTCTTCAGGAGTGGACCCCTTACCTGGGTATTTCTGCATGAACTTCACAGTAGCACGTGGAATTGGGGAGCTCAATGGAAACAAATCAGTAAGCAGCTTCATGTACATCTATATCTACTCTGGATTTAGATAGTATGGATTATCAGGATCTATGAACAGGCTCCAGTTGTTCTGTAACAGCAGTTCACACTTTTCTCTAAGCAGAACCACAGGTTAAACTCCAGGAGAAAAGGGGATGTTAAATTTACTCAATTAAAAATACTTTTTTTTTGAGTTTGCTCTCAGTTGGATCTCTTGGGTAAAAACAAAACAAAACCAAACCAAACCACAAAACCAATACAATGTTTACAGCAAAACGTCAAAATCCTGTCTTATCTGACGTCCTAAACTACTATCTAGCTTTGTAAACGTACCTAACAGTTTATGAATATCCCACACTTACTCAATAATACCTTAATGATTTTAACTGAGGTAGCCACTAAACCATCACCACACATTAGTGCTGCCAACACAAAGGGAAGAGGCTCAACTAAGATGCTCAAGAACAGTTAGCTTGCCACAACCAATAGCATTTGCTTCCAAAAGTGTCATTTTCTGTCTTGCTCTCCTCCTCTGTCCCTTGTTTCACTTCCTGTTTCTCCTCTTGCCCGTCTCTAATGAATAGCAACAAGGAAAAATTTAGCTTTCCAGTTCATTTGTAAAATGTCTTTGGATTTTCGAAAGCAAATTTTCAAATGAAGGATCAGTGAATTTACTTTTAAATGAATGTAATTTAAAATACTGACACTGAAGGACATTTCAGGTGCCAGCTCAATCATCCTCCCACACATGCCCAGGTGCTCGGAGCTGTGGAAAGACGCCTACATAGGCAAAAACCAGGTGTTATGAAAAGGTCCCTTTCATTGCAAGTCTCATCCCATATATGTAAACACACAAAGAATCACCTGTCTAATCACTGTCTTCAAGTACTCAGGAAGTTAAAATAAAATGGCAATTATCATTCCTTTAGCTAAAAGGTACATAGATCTAGAATATCCTTGACCTTTCTAGTGCCATTCATTTCCTAAAATGAAAATATTTTCAAATTACTTCTGTAGCTATGACAGCCTATATTCAAATTCAGCACGAAAAAAAAAATCAACTTTAAGGATAATTAATACCCTGGTATTTTTGAATACATTTCCAGGATTTTTTTGTGGTCCCTTATCACAGATCTTTTTCAAGGTGATTCAGAACCCTCTCTACTCACATCCAAATGAACAAACCAACCAAACAAGAAAACCCCAAACAAAAACTAAATGTTCCAATATCTAAGTTGTTTAAAACTTGTATTGCAGAATGTACATTCAGATAAAGTTCTGTCGTGTAAACATCCAGTTCTGACTTCTTTTCTTCAACCACTACCTAAAATTTGAGGGTTCGCTCTGCTGGCTAAATGCTTTAACGTATCTCACTTCAGATACATTGCACTGACGACCCAAAGCAGCATAAAAAACCTGCTTCCAAGATACATCCCTACCACATAAACAGGCCTGAAGAGAAAAAAACATGCTCCTGTCTAAAAATAGAGCACTAACCAGTCTGGCGTGCATAATATTGGTTTCTCTATCTAGATCAGATACTCTGTGAATATTCCCAAATATAAAAATAAAATTGTACGAATTGCATGCAACCGTACATAGTGCAGTTCAAGCAATACTGAGGTGTCCTCCTCGTTTTTGTGAAGTGTGTGGACAACAGCAAACTGCACGGTGGTAACTATAAAGTGGTCCTTGGCTTTCTTCTTCCACAGAGAGACAAAAAGCTAGTCTTATGTTAAAAAACTCTAGCCCACAACAGGGAGACATTAAACAATTCAGCTGTGATAACTGTACTGTGAAGAATTTCTGAATTTTCTTATACATGTCTAGAGTACCCAAATGGATTTTTCGTTAGAAGTCCTTTACTAGAACTCCTTTTTCACAAACCACACACCAGAAAAGGTGTTTTCTGCTTTGATTACATACAGTTGTTCATCAGGTGGAAGTCGATGAAGGTAGTCTATTACATTAAAAAACTAACCTCATCCTTATGAAGTGTATGTAATACACAAATTGAAGATTCCAGTTAAGCATCACCACATACTAAACTCTCATATTTGTATAAGATGACCAGCTATGAAATTGTAACTACTGAAACTGTACACAGGCGTCTTGCGATAGCATACTTATGTTATAGTTCTCTTTTTAAAACATTCCACACCTGCCTCTGCCTTTCAGGCACTCTGGTCCATTTCATCTATTCAGCCGCTGTGTTACCACTTCTCGGTACATGATAGAGATATATATCAGAAGAAGAAAAATGACAAAGAAATCATCCAAGAACCCCAGAATTCCAAAGAGGGCTTCAGGAAGAAAATCCAGAGGTGAAGCCAGATAGAGCAAGGCTCCAAGCAAGCAGAGGAATATTCTGATGCGAAACATCCAGAAGAGGCCCCCAACAGAAAACATCTCCCTGAAAGCATGACGCAATAAAGTGGGCAGATCCATAATTCTTTCCATAATCTAGGAAGAAAGAAACCAAAAGTTAGTATCTTGCTTTAGCAACAGGCCCATGATAAATGGGGCTCTTTTTAAGTCTGAAGCTTCTATTACTACATTATAGCTTTGGAATCTGTTACTTTCTAAGAATTAAAACAAAAAAACAGCAAGACAAGACTGCCTGAATTTAATTTTGCTTGGTAACAAGTCAGACGTAGAATATGTGTATTTTTTTCCAAGAAACAGTCAAATTGCGTTATTTTGCACCAAAAAATGTACATTTAACTTGCTACAAAATACATTGGCATCTATTAAGAAGTAAAAGCAGTAACTACTACAGTAAAATAAATGACAGAGAAAGGCAGAAACACTAAACAGGTTAACTGGAGTGAAATACTGATCAGAACAGAAGACAACTAGGGATTGTTAGAAAAAACCAACAGGTAAAGTAGAATAGGCTGCAATTCTTCAGAAACACAACACCCCCTCCTCTGGCACACAACCAGCGATTCATATATGTTTCCAAAGGATGGATCCAGCTTCAAAATTAACTAAAGAACCTTTAAGTGAATCCATCCTTGGTTCCCTTCCCTTTTTCTACTATGATTCTGTCATCTTAGTGTGGGACTGCTCAGTAGAAAATATTCAGGTTTTTGCTGTGAGGCATAGCGAGCGGTGAGCTTTGAAATTTTTTTGATACTGATTCTTTTTATACTGTACACAGGTTCTACACAGAGCTATGACATTAAAAAGAGTTACTGCCAAGGCTAAAAAAAGTTCTCTAGAAAGGAATGTTGTATGTGGTTAAGGCACATGTTATATGTGGTTAATACGCCCTGTGTAAATCGGAGACAATTTATCTAGTCCGATTAGGGCTTTAACACAGACTTCTGGCATGATCTCAGACAGGTTATTGGGAACCAGACACAGAGCACAGGGAGAGGGCCAATGAGCCTGAAAGGTAGTTTCAATCTACTCTGGATCAAAAGCATAACTACTTTGTGCTTTAGAACATGAAAACAAAATTCCTGTCTCACACCTCTTTTGTCTCTTTGGACTGTAATTTTTTCTTGCTGATGTTTTGTTACTATATCCAAATCCAATGAACAGATGAAGACAAGCAGTGCACGTAGAAGACAGGCTCACAAGGCTGACTCTCTAAAGTTTGTAGAACTTCAACCATCTCTCTGAGCCTTTTATCAAAAAAGAAAAATCCTGTTTGCTTCACTCAGAGCAGAATAGACACTGTAATATAATTTAGGAGGAAAATAAAAAAATCAAGATGGCATATAGCTTGAAATTTGAGGAAGAAAGGCACAGAGGAGAACTTCAGATTCTTCTAATTAATGTAAAAAGATCAATCAAGTGAATATTCTTCCTTGCATGCCATGCATTTCATTAAGTATTTTTACTGACTAATTATTAATCCTTTCAAATTAACGAGTCATAATTTAAAAAGAGCCTAAAATGAATAGGGAACTCAAGGCTTATTAGCAGTTCTCACTCATAACAAAAATGCAAGTTTCCATATATATTTGCGCAAATTACAAATAAGTATTTTCAAGGTTGTAGGTTTAACCTAACTATATAAACATAAACTTCCTGAGGAAGACTTGCATAGACTCGAAGCATCATGAAGACAAAATTTACATCCCAGGGAAAGAAAAAAAACCAACAAAGGAGAAAAAAAAAATATCACAAAATATGCTGTTAATCTCCCCTAAAATCACTGGTTTCCACCCAAATTGACCCAAAACTTACAGATCTGGGCTGTCCTGAGAATCTCCGATTGTAATCATTAACATCTTGAAATACTTGGGTTGCATCCTGCTGATCTTCACCGAAGAGTGGTAAAAACAATGTTACCTAGGCACAGCAGGGAGATTTTGTTACATGTGTGACTGCCTTTTAAATGCAGACATTGTGAACTGTAATCTTCAGTCAACGACACAGAACTAACTTTGTTTTAGTTTAATATTTAGTAGCAAAATAAAATGAAAACTACTAACATGGATACTGCTGCTAAGTTTTAACAAATTCATTGCTTCTAACCTTACAGATTTAATTTTATTTTATTTTTAAGACTTTTAAAAATAAGCATAAGAACCCCCCCCCTTTTAAGAGATGCTTACAGGAAATTTTTCTAAACACATAAATGGTTTATGTTTCAGAAGTGGGACAGATGATTTGGAGAACATAGTTAATTTACCACTTTAATCTAGTTTTGTTTCTTAAATTGAAAATCAAATAAACCAATCAATGAGGCCATTCTTCTTCCATCTTTAGAATGGCCTGCCATTTCAGCAAGCAAGCAGCAAAACTCATATTATTCCAGATGGACATTCACGTTAAGACCAAGGAGAATACTACAGAATAATCAGTTAACAGAAAAAGATATTAATGTTCAGCTCTTTTGTAAGCACAGAGAATTCTGCTATGTTCTTGGGTTAACTTTCATGCAAACATAGAAAAATACGTAAGGTCATATTCACATATATTTTATGTCATTTTTCGGTATAGGAGCCTCTGAAAACTTAACACTTGTATTTGGAAGCAATGTTCAGGTATAAAATCTAGATTATCATAGGAAACAGAAAAAGGATAGCACTTTATTAAAATCTCCAAAAGCGCCCTCTGTACCTGGCCACTAGATATCTATCCTACATCTGTGCAGCAGTCACATTTAGCAAATGACAGCATAAGAAGATCTACATTCAACTCCTAGTCCTGCCACAAACCTTCTGTATGACTCATATTGTTCATGTGTACTCCACATGCACAAATCAGACCTTACCATGGAAGCAGTACCACCCAATTTACCTGTTACTCAAAGGAAGGTAGAAGAATAACTGTGTAAGGAGAGACACTAAAAAAATCACTTATTTTCCGCTTTTTCATCTTCCTCACTTTTACTCTTGGTGCTTCTCTCCTCACTGGCTACACTCTTAAAACTATTCATTCTTGCTCTAGTCATATCGATTTTTCTTTCCTTCCTCTGCCTCCTTACAGCCATTCGTCCTGCTGATGCACACAATCAAATCAGGGTATAATGGATGGGGCAAGGGCATGTTATATAATTCATCAGATGTTACTAGCTCTATAGCTTGTGCACTGTTAAAAAGAAGATATACTTCTGTTAAAACATACACTGTAAGATTCAGAGATCCTAAGTGTTAATGAGTTGCAGGGACATATTTCAAACTGACAATGTAAGTAAGTTGCGTAGGAAGTAAGTTAATGCTTGCTCTACAAAACTCAAATTAATGATACATATAGACTAAAAATAGGGACAAAATAAGAAATTGACATGGGTAGGTATTTTTGGCAGGGAAAGAAGGAACAGTGAGGGCACTTCTCAGAAACCAGTAGTATACTGCCTACTGGAAGTCTTCCACAACAGCCAGGTCTTTCAGATGCAAGTTCTGGTAAAGAAGTTACATAACATCCTGAACAGAAAGCATGGAAGAATCTTAGTTAAGATCTTATGATTTTGTTTTCATATACTCCTTTAACAGAAAAAATGGCTGAGTTATCAGTGCTGAGTTATCAGTCACTTAAATTTGAGTTGCAGGAACAATTTGTATTTTTTTAGCCAACTGGCAAAGCAAAAAGTTAAAAAAACCCTTAATGTCCACCATCTATACCTTACATCACATTTCTTCAGCTTCTCAGACTTCTTCTGTCAGTCTCACTATTGCAGTTCACATGTAATTGCTTTTTTGCTATGTTATACTAGATAGTCAAACTATCATGTCCATGATTGCTTAAAATATTACCGTTTGTCTGCAGATTGGACAACGGATGGCACCAAGCCATGAGCCATACCTCCAGTAAGCAATAATGCAGGAACCTGATGAAGGTAAGTTACAGAGATTTAAACTTCAGAGTTGAAACACCCATTGCATGAAATAATGTGCTACACACCAAGGAAAACAACGGAAGTGTAAAAGCAGTTAGGTTAAATCTATTTTTTTCTGGTGTAATTTTGTATACAGCATTCTCTGAAGATATGAAGAACCAATAACAAATTCAATGTTATTAATGAGAAAAAGCCCAAACAGGTTCAACCGCATCATTAATTTCAATGTATTATTTCCTGAAAAGACAGAAAACTTCTTAATCATTAATTGAAGAAGCAAATAATTAAAATTTTTGCCCATTTAAAACTCAGAAGTCACAAAAATGTCAAGATAAGTAACATTTATCCTAAACTCGACTTCATTATCAGTTAACAAGTGAAGGAATGTATAAAAATCTGAATATTTAAATGATTTTCCAAACTTGTAATATTTTTTAAACAACTAAGCACAGTATGCACTATATACTCCATAAAACTAGATGAATGTAGTGAAAGAATCCTACTGACAACCTGAAGGAGAGGAAGCAAAATGCTACATATAGCATTTATATGTAAATTTGAATAGCTGGGCATCAAAATAAAGGCAAACACTTCAAGCATTGAGAACTTAGTCTTAATTCTTCAGGACTTCCAATAAAAAAAACCAAAACCAATACCAAACTCTGAGATAAAGATAATACCAAGCAGAATTATTTACTCTTTCTAAACCATTTTTTAATGGTAAATTTCCAAATGTTTTTCAGCCTATTCATTTTTTACTAACTGGAAATAAATTATACTCTGTCCCTGATATTTTTAAATTAACCACAATTTCAGTTCTGACAGCATGGAAAAAAATGCACTGTATTCTTAAAGGGACTGCCTATTCACAAATGTATTTTCGTTACAGTTTATATAAAAATTGCTCCTAAAGCAGACTAGAAGATAAGCAGTTAAAATCAAACAAAACTTTGCATTAGAGTGACTGTACCAGGGCCAAAAGTTTGCATTTCCATTCTGATTTTATCTTCAGGGCTTGGGGTTTTTCTTGCTTACCGCAGAAGAGATGTCCACAGTTTGTTTCTATCGGAAACGTAGCCTGTTGCAAACAGACTGGACAGGACATATCTGTATAGAAGCGATGTCTATCACCAGCAGAAGCATCCTGCTGGAACAGAAGAGAAGTGCAAAGGGTTAGAAATACTATTTTTATGTAAGTCTACAGAGTTAAAAAAAATAATAATAAATCCAGCGTTCATTTACTAGAAGTCAAACAGTCAAATGCAGAATTATATTTAATTAAATATATTTATATAAAAAAAATCAAGCATACTTAAATGCAAAAACTCATTGACTAAGCAAGTTCTTCTTGTGACAAGCCCATTATTTTCTCTTCATCTGTTATATAAGTATGTGCTTCAATCCATCAAGGACTGCAAAGAACAAACCTCCTTAGTACTTCACATTAAGTCAGGTTAGACATGCTGAAGCATGAATAACATCTCAGATCTAGACTGTTACTTCATTATCCTAAGCAGTTCTGTACAGAGCCAAGTAACTGAACTGTATTGCTTACCAGCTGCATATGTACATCACTGCCATGAAGTGGTTTTCCCCCTCATTTTGCTGTATTTGTCTTCCACATAAATATGCACTGTCATTATTTCAAGAAGTATTATTATGAAAGACGCTCCTTGATATGCTCCAAAAGTACGGCTTTCACTCTCGGGCTGCGACTCAGCAATTTCCAGTAACCTCCCACCCTCTCCTCTACATGTCAGAACGGGACGGAATCATCAAACGGTTTGGGTTGGAAGGACCTTTAAAGATCAGGTAGTCCATCTCTGCCCTATAGGCAGGAACATCTGTTGCTAGATCAGGTTGGCCAGTGCCCCATCCAACCCGGCCTGAAACAATTCCAGGGACGGGGCATCCATAATTTCTCTCCAGCACCTCACCACCCTCATCATAAAAAACTTCTTCCTTATGTCCCATCTAAACCTATCCTCTTCCCATTTAAAACCGTTGCCCCTTGTCCTGTCACTAAAGGCTTTGGTAAAAAGTTTCTCTCTGTGAATCTTTGCTGCCTGGCTCTTGTTGCTGTGCCATTGTTCTACTACACACAGTTTATCAGTCTAAACATCTAATCCCTGTCCTGTGGCAGAAAGCAGTACTCCAGATTTCCTTTCCTTTACCACTAAGTTCCCAGGAACACTGCAGGAAGCACATAACATAATCTAACATACTCCACCTTGTGGCAAAAACTTGTTCGAAAAAAGAACCAGCCAAGTGTTTAATTTTAATTACTTAACTTATTCATTAAAAAAAGCAGCATAAATTTCAAAGATGTCTCTGTACAGTAAGTAAGCTTCCATAACTTTCACGACCAGCTTCTTCCAGAACCTCAAAGAAGTATATACTATCCCAATCAGATAGTCGAATGATGCCAATACTAGTACAGCACCTGCTCAGTTTGAAGCTGCTGACGAAGAGCTCGCACTAGCTCTTGATTTTCTGGGTGTATATTCTGATGTTCATTTCTGTGAAAGGAAATATAAACAATAAGAAAACCTGAACACCGTGACCCAGCATTGAAAAATAACTGAAACTTGAACAAAGGGCAAAACAATCCTTCTTTCCTGCTATAAAGCATTTTAAAGGAAGTACACAAGAAAATAAGGAAACAGGAGACTTATTACAGATCCTAAAGTTACTCTGGACATTTAAAGCTGTACAGCAGCAAGATTTTTCAAAGAGACTCCATAATCCATCATCAAATCCAGATTTTCATCTGAAACAAAATGAAGCCATTAACCTGCAAAAAATCAAGTTGTTTGAAAGCTTTTCTATTCATCATGCAGAAGTATTTTTGTCTCCACTGCTAGTTTTTGTATTGTTAGTCTACTCATAAATTTCTTCTTTTTTTTCACTTACTACCTAAGTTACAGAGTGGAAAAACCCTAAGTATTTCAATTTTATCTGCTACATGGAAGATTAAGAGATAACATTTACATAAGAAGGGGTAGGCAAACTCTTAGATTTAGAATGTTGAATTTATGTAACTATCAGCAGACTGGATATAAAAAGAAATCACTTTTTTTAAATCACTCTGTAAAAAGAAAGACTCTATGGGCAAGAAAACTACAGGTTAGACTTGCCAAAGGGATCATAGGGAAGGGCCTCACTGAATAAAAGCAGCTGGATATATTACAGGTTTGAAATTCAAAAGCACAATAGGAATAGAACTGGAATTAAAAATTATGCTGACAATATTAAGAGGTGTTGAGTTACATTAAAAATGAGTCAACAGCATCATATTCAAAACTGTGAATATTTATGCTTTATTTATTTACATGGATTTCACTGGTGATACATTCTGCTCAGCACTGTTGAGGTCTCACCTGGATTCTGTTTTCCATTTTAGGCTAAATGCATAAAAACCCATAGCGAAGTTGGAAGAAGTTTAGAAGATAATAAGAACTACTGCCCACATTTTTTAAACATCAGAGAAAGAGTGAAGAAATGTCAGTTCACATAGAAGACTTCTCATGGAGAGAAAAGGGGACAAGATAAGGCTTTCATTCTATAAATATGAACAATTATTTCCCACAGTTATTTAATGTCGGTGGAAAAATATTTCTAACCTCTAAGTGTACAAAATCAGAGAAGGTTACCTCAGGGTATTGTGATCTATCTTTGACTAAAAGTTAAATCAAAAAACAGGTTGCACTGCTTCTAGGCAACCTGATCATCCCTCAGATCTGAGGGTTGAACTGGCTGAATTTTTAGGACGTTTTCCGGTTGCAGTTCTTATTACATAATTTCCTCAATGGCTCTAGGAACTTCTGCAATATTTTCCTTCATTTGATTTGGGCAATCATAACATTGCATCACTGCCGTCTTTAACATTTTGTCTCTTCCATTTTTTCCTCAAAGATGAACAGACAAACTCCGTATCTCATACCACTAATTACACAGTTATCTGTAAAAAGTAAATTTATTTATTAAACACTAATGTCAGTGACATATATGAAAGCCCTATGATAGGAAACCTGTATTAAAACCCTTCTTGCCCACCCTGGGTCTCCAGAAGTCAGACCTTGTGCATGTTGTCTGTCATATATGTTATATGTGTAGAAGTATTTCCTGTTTAGATGATACAAATGAGCATATTTTGCACCCTCAGCCTGCCAGAACTTGAACATATACAAAAATACAAGTCAAATCACACAAATGGAAGGTGTGAATTATAAACCAGTTTATTCTTATCCCTTTGTGAACAATTAATTGCAAATTTGCTGCTGAACTGTTACGCAGTTAAAAGCTATACTAAGCAAAGAAGAATCTTCAGTGCTGAAATCACAAAAGTAGAGATGGTAAAGTTACCTGGGCAACATTTGCATATCGTCCTTGTACAAATACTTCATTTATATGACTTTATCCTGGTATCACATACTACATTGAATACATCAGAGTATTTGTAGAGCCGTAGAGGTACAGTATCTATGTACACTATCTGTCACTTATGCATAAGATGCTGAGGTAGCACAACAGTGCCAGTGTCCAGGAGGGGACAGGCAGAGCTCAAACGTATTCAATTCGTAACTTCTGCCATGTAATTAGTGTGAGAAAACAAATTAAGTTAATGAAAAAAAGTATGGTGCTAAGTAATTAAAGATATTATCAAACACAAGTCAGAAAAAAAAGTTAGATACAGATTCTTTTAATTTCCCCATTTCTGAGTGTTAGCACTCATAACTTGAGGAAAAAAGCTCCATGATGTGGAAAGATCAGGGCACGAGGTGAAGGTCTCTGTGCTTTTTGTGGAGAAATATTTAGCAGTAATTAAGATATATACTCAGATGCACTCTTGAATCCATCTGAATACTTGAAAGAGCCTTGGAAACAAAAGCAAGATCAAGTGCATACTTTTCCCTTAGATTCCTCTGCTATCTCCCGATACTGAATGGCAGCACCGCCTGGTAGTCCAACCAACCCTTTCCACTTCTGGTTTCTTTTGTAGCTTGCTCTCAAACAACTTCTATCCCACTAATACTTCCCATATGGACAGATCCTCCTCAGTAAATTCCATAATGCCAATGTGTCACTAAAACTATGTTCAGAAGTTTACAGACAACTGGTTAAAAAAAAAAAGCCAATCCGAAGCTTAGACTTATTTTCCCAACATACATAGGCTAAGATATTTGTTAGGTTGCAAGGAAAAACTCTGAAATGAAAAATAAACTTTGATTACTTGACCATTAAAGTTACTGAATTCTGAACTTAAGATTTTGCTTTATAAAAAGCATACTGAAGTCCCTAGTTTTCTAGCATCTTCATTTATAAAAAAATCAATCAATTTATTTGGATTTTTTTGTTTATTTCAGTTTTTTTAAGGAGACTGTAACTGCAACACACATTTGAGGATTATATCCAAGCTTAATTGTGGAGTCATTATTGACAAATCTGTACTTCATAACCAAATATGACACACTAGCCAAACAGACTGTGAATTCAGCCATTTTCAGTCTTAAGGAGTGATGAACAATATTCAGCTTGATCATCTGAAGATAAAGAAGAGTTAAACTTCACTTTTGAGAAATGTGTCATTTCAGTCTAACTACAAATTAAATTATGAAACTCTGCCAATCAGTTAGCTAAACAGAGCAAGTGATCAAACAATCATTTCCTTAATGTCACAGTTGTTTTGTACATAACTGCAAAAATTTATTGAGAAAATTAGTATTTTACAAATACAGGTATGTAGATTAATCCCTGTCAACATATTCTCACCTTAAAAGTGTATATACCAGAGCAGCAATGAAAGTGAAACTGAGCACAACTGCCACCAGTACCTGGTCACTTATTCCTTCTATAACTGAATCATTATCTAGCTTCAGACTCTGAACTTCTGCTTGGTGACTGGCCATCACAGCTCTAAAATGTAAAAAGAAACACATACACATAAATATATATCTATTAAAACATACATACATTTCAAATATAGTTGTAAATAATATGTATTCATATATTCATACACACAATAAATTCCTGAAGCAACAGATTAGTCATTGCTGGGGGAAAAAATTTTAAAAGACAGAACAGATGCAGTTTCACCAAACACTGAGCTTGCTGCAGAGGACTGCGAAACATTTGTTTTGCGCAGTAGCAAACAAGTCTTAAATGACTGCGTTCTGCTGTAAAGATTATTTTTTTAAAAAAAAACATCAGATACTTTGCCTGGGAATCTTTATCAGATATGTTGCCTAGGAATAGGTCATTGCTGAATTAGAAATATTCTAAGGACAGTTCACTTGTAAAAAGTATAATGACTCTGCATTACCAATAATTTTAGCTATTGCACAACAGATTATTGCTGCTAGTCTGAGACAATAAACTTTTAGAGACTGAATTTTCATCACTTATGTGAAGGAGGAAATGAGGACATTTGGGGTTTAGCTGCTTTTAGAGTGTTAAATGCCCATTTGGATATGCAGGAATCACCTGATACACTTTATATTTTATCTATAATTTTTGCATGTGTTACCATCTTTCAGCTGGAAACATGGGAAAAACCTGAAAGAAAGTATTACCAGGCTTCACTAGTAAGACTTGTTTGTTTTATATCCATTTCACATTCGCAAAAATCAGAATGACTTGCCAGTGCTAACTTTTATTACCCTACAGCATTAACCTACAGCTGGAGACAAACAAAATAAAATAGTTTCCAACACATTGCTAAATCACTCCTGTTGCAACCAGGAAGTGAAATGAACTACAGCTGTGAATATAATCAAACCAGGAGAGTGAAACTAACTCTGTCAAATGACCAACGAAGTCATATTGAAGCTGTGTCCATACACAATTAAAGTATTTTTCATACAGAGCTGACATAAAAACCTCAGCATGAGTTTATGAGGTCAGGCAAGACTGGTATAATTTACTTCTTAGTCCAGCGTGCTGTGCCTTAAGCTTGCAAGCTTTCATCAGTGCTTCTCTCTACTTCACAGCTCATGTGTCATGTTTTAATAGAAACTGTGCTGTCTAGCAAACATCACCAGACACCGCCTGGCCCTGAATTAATTGCAAAACTGAAATGGAATACAAGTAATTGGGATTTTAGTGCACATCTGTAATGATTGTCCTGGCAAGATTTCAACATGCTAGTCTCCTGTTAATATAAAAGTATAATGTTTTCCACAAAATAGCTACTCTCACCCTCCAGATCTTTTCTTGTACAACTTGTGGGGCTTTTTCCAAGATTCGTCACACTTGTGGCAGCTGCCCTCTGTACTAGCAATGCAAGGAAAGCTGGTATATTCTAACGTTATTGTAAAAAAGGGCAAGTGGTATAATTAAGTACCACAAGAACACAGAAAACTCATGAAGAACAAAGGGCAGATTCCTTTAATTGTTGTTGTATTTGGGGGTTTCCACTGTGAAAAACAAAAGGAAATAATGAAGCTTACAAATAACAACAAACTAAAGAACAATAAACTAAGTTATCCTAAGTGTCCAAACCTGAACTGAGACTATTACTTCTGTAATTATAGTCACAATTTTTGCTAATTACAGCTTTCCACAAGCAACCGTGTCATAGTCTAACTACTGAAATGTCAATTGATATTTGGAGAGAGTAACTTTTCCCAATGGTGGAACACCAGTGACTCATCAAGAGCCATATTTAAAGTAGGTCAATATTGACACAGGTTTCACATATACTAACGAATAAGAGACCAGATTTTTGTGGAAAGGTCTTGCATAGGAACAAGAGCCTACGACAAGGAGTTACAGCATTTCTCTGCGTAGCTTGTTACACAATTATATTGCTTCAGTTAAAGCCATGAGGCTAAGGTGTCATGGAAGTTTCCTGAGCAGCAGTTCCCTGGTGCTGAGGATCTGGACTGGTAGGTGTGTGGTGATGCCAACCCAGCTCAACATTCCCAACCTGTACGCTTTATTTCTTTGCATATCCAATCCTGAAGAAGCTTCTCTCTCTTACAATACATCATTTTGGGACATTCATTTTCCACAACTGTGTCTCAGGCAGTGTGCTTGCATCTTCAACTCCTATGTTTTCTCTCCTTAAGTACCATCACCAGTCCACTAATTTTTACTGTGTCACACTGTCATTTCTGGGTTGACCACTCAGCACACACCCAGATGTAGATGGCAAGGAACTGGTATGTGATGACTGCTCCATTATCCTGTATCAGCTCCGTTAGAATAGACCAACATGCTAATAACAACTACATCCCATTAACTGTTACGCACTTTTTCTGCTTCAGAAATACACACCATGGCAGAGACACATACATGCAATTTGGGAAGGCAAGTGTTTCTCATACTGACACCTGACAGGCTTCCTGTGTCACTGCTTGCTTGGTGCACTCTCAGACCAACATGTGAATTGTCTCTACTTCACCCCTCCACTTACCACAGAAGAGTTTCCCAATAACCAATCTCACACAGACTTAGTGTCCAAGAGAAATTCCTGCACAGCCTTTCTAACTAGATAAAATGCCACTCCATCAAACACTTTGTCTTCACTTACATACCAATACTGCCAAGATACATTGAGGAATCTATTCCACTCAGAGAGTGGAATCTCTGCCTCAGTCTCTCTCCCAGCTGCTTCTATTACTAAATTCAAATGACAGGCTACCGATGCTTGAGGCTCATGTTGTTCACGTTTTAACTTACTGCTTTTGGACAGTGCTGCGCATATTCCCCTCATTACCTCTAGCACTTTTTCTGAACCAGACCATTGCACAGAAGGCTGACATGGATTCTGCGGACTAGGAACTATGAACAGAAGTGTTTCACTTCAAAAGATCAATACATACTTTCTCAGAATAGTCATTCAAGCCTCACTAAAGGCAGTAACAACCTCCTACTCTTGTCTCTGGGTTAGCATGTCAAAAAAGCAACGGTTACAAGGAGAACACTGCTAAAATACACAATTTGAAATTGTCTGACTGAAGGAGAAAGGAATTTTCTGATCTCCTCTGTTCTGAACATTTTCAATCAACATATCTAGAACCGCAAGCTTGCAGTTCATGTTTCTTCAGGTGCAACCACAACAGGCAATGAACACATCTGCAGTGGTTTGAATGTGTAATAGACTAGCTAACACTCCTAAAATAGCTGTGAAGGAATCTTGCCTCCCAGTGCATTTGTTTAGCAGTGGTGTTCTTTCAGTTGGTACAATTAATTAGCAGGGCCTAAGAGACTTAATTCTTACATCATGTAATGAAGACTCTACAGTCTTCAAAGACAACCAGCAAAGACAACCAACAACTAAATGTGTGTCAGAGAAGACCTCTAGAACCAGACTTTATCAAAGACATCTGATCTCTCCTAAAACAATAACCGGTAGCAAGTTGATGTCATTTAATAGCAATCTGATTTCATTTGCATTAAATTCAACCTTTTAATGTTGATCCATACATTTGTCTGGTTATACAAAAAGTACACCAACCTTTTCATCATACAATCCTTTTCAGATCAGAGTTCTACAGCACAGGCTTTTCAGACATTAATTATCATTCGTTACTGTGAGGGTAGTGAGGCACTGGAACAGGTTGCCCAGAGAAGCTGTGGATGCCCCTGGATCCCTGGCAGTGTTCAAGGCCAGGTTGGATGGGGCTTTGGGCAACCTGGTCTAGTGGAGGGTGTCCCTACCCATGGCAGGGGGATTGGAACTAGGTGATCTTTGAGGTCTCTTCCAACCCAGACCATCCTATGATTCTAACATTAAAGCTGTTATTTCTTCTCTGTAGAGTTATGCTACTTTTGTTTCTTTTTATAATCACAAAGAAGGTTTGACTTTTTTTTAATCCTGACCCTCTATTCCTTTATACAAGAAATTAGTTCCTACTTATACTAGCTCTCTGATAAAAGTACCAAATCAATAGAATGACCTTGGGGCGGGGGGGAGGTAGTAATTGAAAACAGATTAAATTTTGATAATTGATTTTTGGTTATACTTAGGCTTATTTTGTATTTTTAGCCATTTAACAAGGGTAGCTTTCTTAAGTGAAAGCATAACCCCACTCTGTGTTCCAATTAGGGAATGAAAACCAAAGCGCATCTAACAATACTCACACTGAAACTGGAATTTATATAATCAAGTTCAGAATATTAAAAGTATCAGTTGCAAAGTTTAAAAATCCAACAAAAATATTGGGCATTTTTCCTACATTAAAAGCAACAACAAAAGATCCCCATACTTAATTTCCAGTTTCATTTCATCTCACTTTCAAACTACTGTCTCTGGCTTGAAGTAAAACAATACGACTGCCCAGTGAGGGGGAAAAAAAAGACAAGGAGTTATTCCCCCATTTCACTTGGGTTAGCTAAGTTACAGCTGGACTTTGCAGCACAGTACTTAGAATGGCATCAGGTTTACCTGCATTACGATTCTTGATGGCTACAGAATGTAAACCACCACACTGAGTTGTTCAAAAAATACTGGGAAACAAAAACTATCACAGACTAACCATCTGAACACAAAATCACCTTGTTTATTCTTGTTTTTTCTGAGAATGATCACTGACAGAAAGCAACACTAATTTACTTACATTTCAAATAATCATCTGCAGGCCTTAAAAGTTACATTTCTCCTCTATGGTTAAGTATAAACAATGCATGCATGTTTATGCAAAAAAAGGAGAACCATAAAGAGCAATACTGCAATTACAATGTCTTTTATTTTTGGAAATTCACACAGATCACATTGAGATGTGAGGGCACGAATGCATACACTAGTGTGGACTTATTACTTCTTCATTTTTCAGATTTGAAAAGTATTTTGAAGACTTTCAATGTCTGACATACGGCACAGCTAGAACAACACCACATGCCATGATTCATAAAGAAATGGAAAACAATCCAGTGTTTGCCATGATGTATCAAACACTTGTAGCCAGCTATCCAAAGCCAGGATTTCCCCATAGTTTTCTGAAGGATTTGAACTTTTCCAAGTTTATCAGGGAAGTACCAGATGCTAATATACTCTCAAAACCACAGAGATTTTTAGTACCGGCTACCAAAGGAATTTACAAGCACTATGAAAAAGAAGTACAAGGCTCTCTTCTTGACAGAGAAGTAAACAATGAGATAAGGCACAAGCAATACTGCTGAGATACAAATTAGTAACTGAGAGCAACATTTTATTGACTTTGAGAGCATGGTACAAATTGCTCAAGATCTGAAAGATAAGTTGGATAACAACGTGTCCTGTTAGGGATGGGCTGGGCATGAATTAGATGAGAACAGGGTTTGTTTGTTGGCTGTGGGTGTTTTGGGTTGGGTTTTTTTTTTTTTTTTACTTCATTTTTAATATTTTCTTCTTGATGTAGTACTGTCAACCACCCTCAGTGTTTAAAAAAAGTTATAAAACAAAGGCAGTAGTGGTGGGTCAGGGTGGAGGTAAGAACCTGTAATACTTTTTGCCTGTTGCCTTTTATTACCAGAAGCACCACCCTCCTCCTCCTTAAAAATGCTGCTTACTTTGTAGAGATTGTGCGTGCTAACCCCTTTCCAACTCCTAAAATACTGTGAGTCACTCTTTTAAAGACCAAAAAGGCTTTAACTCATCAAAAATTGCTTCCATGTTAAAAGGAACAACAACAAAATGGTTTCATTTGTATCAACAGACTTCTAGTAAGATTGGCCAGAAAACAACGTTTAAGAATTTAACCATACTAAAATGGAGCATAGTTACTCTGTAACACAGCCCCGTGTGCATATTAGCTTATACTGAAATATCTAAGGCATAAATTTACTGTCTTTCTTTCATTTAAGAGAAAAACAGACACAAATTTCCAAACAAAAGACAAATTCTTAACAGATCTTGGCCACTGTCTGTGGTTGAGAATGTGACTTTGTGAATGGATTTGACTCAGCAAACTGGATCCTACAGTTATTTTTACTCTCCTTCAAGATGAGGTCAAAGAGATGCCCAGGCTGCGTTCAGAAAGCATTAACAACAGCAGGCATTAAGCACTCGTGATGAACAGTAAATGTATAAACAGCACTGAAGACTCTAGCTTGAGTTTACTAGCCCAAATCCTTAGTCAGCTAAATACTGAGCTCATGCATTTTACCTAGGTACTCTAGTGTACTGAAGTTGGACTTTGAAATAGTGGTGTAAACATACTTAACTTTATAAAAGAGAAATAAGGGTAATTATGGGTAATGTACTGAGAAAAAGTATTTTTGAAGAAACAGTTAGCTTTTCTTTTTTGTGAGCACAGTCTTATTTGAATAGAGCACACACAATAGAATAGAATAGAATCATTAAGGTTGGAAGTGACCTCAAGGATCATCTAGTCCAACCATCCCCCCACCACCTATTACCCACTAAACCACGTCCCTAAGTACCACTTCTAACCTTTCCTTAAACACCCGCAGGGATGGTGACTCCACCACCTCCCTGGGCAACCTGTTCCAGTGCCCGACCACCCTTTCAGAGAAGAATTTTCTCCTCATCTCCAACCTGAACCTTCCCTGGCGCAACTTGCAGCCATTTCCCCTTGTCCTGTCACTAGTTATCTGCGAGAAGAGGCCGACCCCCAGCTCGCCACAACTTCCTTTCAGGTAGTTGTAGAGGGCAATAAGGTCTGCCCTGAGCCTCCTCTTCTCCAGACTAAACAAGCCCAGTTCCTTCAGCCGCTCCTCATAAGACCTGTGCTCCAGCCCCTTCACCACGCTAATCTGGACACGCTAATCTGTAGTATCTCCATATGTTTTTAAAATCAGGAGGAGACCACCCAAAGGACATCTTTACTAGGAGAAATAAAATTAAGAAATCAATTATAGCAACATACAAACTGACAGGATATATTCTGTGAGAAAAATATTAAAAAATGACTTGGGAATATCTTAGGATATCATGCAGTCTGTTAATACAACATTATTGTGAGTTAGCAGCAACCGTTGAGACACAAATCATCTCAGCTGGTACAGCAAAACTATAGCCAAACTCATATCCAAAAGTATCATATTCAGTTATTTGTCCACCATAAACCTTCTCTGCTTTCAGGACTATGCTGACCACATTTCTGTGCAGCATGCTCTTTGCAAAAGAGAAAGGAAAAAGCCCAAAGAGTCTTGCCAAAATAAGGGAGAGGCCAATTTCAGTAGGCAAATAATTTTGTTCAATATACCTTAAGAACTGATCAACTGAGGCACTTGCCTGGCAAAGCAGGTCTCTGTGAAGTCTGAGGTCAGTAGTCTCTGAGGCACATTTTTTCCTAAAGAGGAAAAAAAAAAGAAAGAAAGAAAAAAGAAAGTAGCTATTCTACTTTTGCTGGTGGAATAACGCTTTGCAAGTTAAAAATACTCCAGATGCAATTCTGTAAGGGAAAATAATCCCAATACACCATTCTACTGGGAAAACAAGAAGTCTGCAATCATTTTTCTGATCAGCCTGAAACTATGTTGATGGCTTAAAGCAAAAAGACAAATTCTACAGTCTGTATAGCGTTACTGTTTGGAGTATTTGTTGGGATGACGCATGACTTGTAAAACAATCCTCAACAAAGCCTTCCACTGCTTTATAAGGCTAAAACATACTGAAAGGTGTAGAGTTCAAAAAAAAAAACAAACAACAACAAACTCAGGAAGGAACTGAATTCACATGCAAATGGGAACATAAGAACATGAGAAAGCCTTCAGTTTGGATATCCGACTTCTGATCAGACAGGAAGGGAAAGGAAATAATGTCACTTGATTATAACAATGTTTACTGAAATACAGTAATACTTCAGCTAAGAATGAAAATGCCTAAATCTCTTCTAAGAAAACTGCCCAAGAATTCTTTATTGTGGAAAGCGATGGTTCTGTACACAAATCTAAAATAGCAAGACAAAAGGCATTCTTGTACTTGTTTGCATGAACAAAATGTAAGCTACAGATCATGACGATAGGCAAAGTGGAGTGAGAAATGGGTACATAAAGGAAGATGTGGCAGAAAACCTTAAACACTGAAACACCGCAGTGAAAGCATTATTTGTCAAAAGTACCAAGCATATAGCTTACATATTAAAACCTTATATGGAAAGGGATAGCTGTGCAGCATACACAGCTTTCTAAGGCTTAACTTAATCCCAAATGTGAAAGCTAACTTTAAAAGAAAAGAAATGAAATTCTTAACTTAAAAATGAAAACAGCAGGTTGTACAAGATCGATCCTTGAGGTCACTTCCAACCTTAATGATTCTATTCTATTCTATCAGTGAGAAGGTGCTTTACTGGGAAAACGTCAGAATTTTCATAGCTTTTACAATACACTTTAATTCAAAACAGGCTGACATTGACGAACACTCAAGATTTTGTCCATGCTACTAACATATTTAACTAAAGAACTGGAATAAAGTGATAGTGACTAGATCTTCAATCTCTCCTTGCTTGGTTGTTTATCCAGCCCTCAGCCATTATGAGCGCACTGCGCTTGCTACTCCATGCTGTCGCACGTAGGGCCAGTTGCTAACTGATAGGGAACCGCACAGCTTATCCTGACACCCGACATTCTCACTGCGAGCTTTGGATGGGCCAAAAGCCGACTGACTACAGAGCACTCTCTTGATCTCTCCAGGCAATCCCTTTGCAGCATGGTAGGGAGCTGCTCTGGCTGGGGCAGGAAGGACACAGAGCCACTCTGGCCATGAAGTGCACTTCTTGTCTTCGAGATTAGAAATTAATCGAATTACCCGCAGCTAACGCTAAGTAACTAACTTTTACTTTATGTTAATTAAATTTTACTACAACAGAGTTTTGCTCTGAGGAAGTTAATGTCGTTTTCCACTCCAAAAAGAGAGGCAAACCTTGTAGAGGATACTCCTTCCACAAGCCAAGCTGCATTACTTGCAAGAGAATGCCCGAGTGCAGCGTTCTCATCGGCCCACGCTCCCGATGCCGGGGGCAGACGGGGCTGGGGGTGCTGCCGCAGGCCCCTCCCGGCCCTGCAGAGACCCTCCCACCCAGCTCCTACCCGCCACCGGCCTGCGCCACGGCAGCCCAGGGCACACACAGCCGGGAGAAGGGGGCGACCCCTCGGAGAGCTGCGCCCGCCCTCGCCCCCGCCCCAGCATGCCTCAGGATCCCGGCG
>VWZZ01000602.1:368419-401899 GCA_013399095.1 Psophia crepitans
GCGACCGCAGGAAGCGCACCCAGGTGCGGCCCCCGCCTCCCGCGGGGCGCCCGGCTCGGCGGGCAAGGTGTTGTCCGTGGCTTTGATCCTCCCCCCGCGCCCTTCCTTGACGCGGCTCCCGTGTGTCACTGCTGCGTGTTTCTAACCCGCGGGCTGCGCTTGGCAGGCGTCCTGGCCGGGAACTTTCTTTTCGTCTGTTGCTTTCTCCGTATCTTTACTGCTTGAGCCTCGAGAGACAATATTCACCTGTGAAAAGGAGGCTAATGCAGTACCGACCTAAGAATTAACTTCTGCTGTTTTAACATTCAGAGCTTGGGCCACAGAGATCTTCAGGTTGTGCTGTCATTCACAGAGCAGCCGAAACGTAGTGGACGTCGAACCCGGGTTTGCAGCTACTCTGTAATTTGAGCAGTGGCTGTAACGTAGCCATGAAACTTGTGTTTCTGTAGCAGTTGACTTACTGGTTAGGTGTTTTGAACCATGGGATTTGATTCTGGGGCTGTTCTTTTGTGTGTTTTGAGTGGGTTTCTGGTCTTTTTTTTCTTTCTTCAAAGAACTGCCAAGGAAATATCCGCTATATGAAACTCGGGAGTACAACTGATTGTTGAACAGAGATTTGCTCTTTCAGATGTTTAGTCTGTGCAAGGCCAGAGCCGGCTAAAGCTATAATAGTGATGAGTTAGTTACTGGGGAATGACAGGCTATGTTTCTTTGTGAAAGTCAAGAGGGGATGAGCAAGGGCAATTCACTGATTGTTAGAGGTAAGCAGGTGTCCTGGAAGGTACAGAAGGTGGAGGTTTTGGGGAAGAGTGCCACAGTGCTTCACAGAGGTCTGGAAGAAGTAACCCCATTTCTCCATTTCTCTTTCCTTACTATTCCTGCCAATCATTTTGTCTTTGTTGTGGTTGGCTACTTCTGCTTTTGGCTTCCCATGCTTGCTCTTTCAGGTGTTGGGAATGAAAATCCTCTTACTGATAGAATTCAGGAGGAAGTCAGTATGTATGAATCCTGGCAAAGAAAGGCTGAGTGAGAGCCCCAGTGCTAGGAGGGAGGGGAAGGGTTACTGGGGGGCGATGGAGAAAGATCTGTTGCTGTATGCTGCTAATTTCCATGTGTTTGTTTTAGCTGTTCTAGATAAGCTTCTCTTCTGCTCTCTGGCAGTAAAGCAGTTATGCCAATGGGAGAAGCATAAGCCTGAAAGCTTACCAAGCAAGTGTTTTTAGTCCTCATGCATTCCTAACTCCTCATGTTTCCAAGTAACCAACAAACCAGGTGTTTCCTTTGTGTGTGAGACTTACTATACTCAAAACACATAAACTGCTGCAGGAGATTGAATTTTGGTATTGGCCTGTTAAGAGTGATTTGAACTGTTGATCTTACCCATTATCCAATCGCAGGTTGGACAAAATTGTTCATGACTCGAGAATGTTTTGTTGAATGTAGCATCCGTGTAGGTCTGTGTCAAATCTGAAGAAATTTCAAAACAAAAAATATTAAAATACACTGTTAATTGAGTATGCTGTTCAAATTTGATTTTGAGGTGTTCATATTTCAATAAAGTTGGTTTTAAAACTTCTTAAGGTTGAGGTTTTTGCTAGCTAGTGAGAAATCACAAAATGCAGAGTTAAAAGGCAGTGGCTACTTCCCTGTTCCACAAAAGAATTATTTGTACAGCCAAATATAGTACAAAACAGTGGTTTATCTGTGTTTAAAAGGATTATTTTGTCAACTTCTGCACGTGTTCGAGTGCAACAGAAGTTGAATTAGTCTTCATAGAAGATAAGTCACCAGTTCTTGTTTGTGAAGATGAAGAGGATATGAGTATCTGTGTGATGCCTATGCAGTACCAGTGAAAATCTCCACAGATTTTCTCGTGTTAAGCAAAAAATAATGGAAAGAACTAGTGATTTATTTTTTTCTTTTTTTTTCTTTTTTTTTTTGCAAACTTTATTGCTAACCTTGCAAATAATTTGCACTTTCTTGGAAAAGCCAAACCATTGAAAAAAGTTATCTTGGCTCAAAAAGCTGTCCTGGAAAAGCAGACATAAAAATGGAAAGCTGCGAGAGAAATCATAGCAACAGAAAACATCTTGTAGGAACTATTACTCAGTCATACGGTCATGTTTGAGCGGTAGTTAGTATTTATAATCTTTGGTCCTGAATCTGTACCTATCCAGGGGAGTTTTGGCCTGTCTGTAGTAATGATCTATGCAAGTCCCTTTACATTTCTAGCCTGCACACCCCCTCAGATATCAAGTTAATCAAGAAATTAGCCGTATGTTTTTGGTTAGCAGAAATATTAGTACATTCTTCTTAAACAGCGTTAGAATTAGTCAACACATTTCTTGGATGAATGTGTGGGATTATGGGTTATTTTTACAGTTTCAATATTTTTGTGTGAATTGACTTTGAAACAGATTTGGTAGGAAAAAAAACGAAGAAAGTTTATTCCAGTAAACATGATACATGGAACTTGCAAAAGACACAATGAAGTTTTTTAGTCCTCAGTGAAGACTGGCCTTATAAGCCAGATTTTTTCTTTCTTTCTTTTTTTTTTTTTTGGCCTCACTTTCTCTCAGGTCCTGTAATGATACTTGGGAAACCATTCATTTAGGTGGGAGAATAGAGCTGTCTTAACTGCAGTTTTTGCATACCTGGGATGGCCAATCTTTTCCATTATGCCAGAGGAGCTGGCTGTTAAGAACTGGCTTAACCGTCCAGATTGCTTGCTTCACATTCATGTGGAAGTACTTGAACTGGTTTGTCTGTGTGTTAAGTAGAGTAGATAAGGCTTTCCGCAAGTCTGAGAACCTGTTCAGCCTAAACTGAATGTTTGCTGGAATGGATGTAGGTGAGATGAAACTGCTCCTCCCTCTCCCAACTCATGACTGTAATGAATGAGAATATCCCTCAAGCCTTTTATCTTTTATCAATGCCTGGGATTCCTATCTGGTATCTTTAAGATGGA
Source organism: Psophia crepitans (assembly GCA_013399095.1). Classification (NCBI taxonomy): domain Eukaryota; kingdom Metazoa; phylum Chordata; class Aves; order Gruiformes; family Psophiidae; genus Psophia; species Psophia crepitans. The sequence goes on from VWZZ01000602.1 coordinate 371,388, forward strand.
GCAAACTGCTTACCTGTCAATATGTTGTATTTTATTCTTTAGTATTTCACCAACACCCCTGTTTTTGGTGTTATGCTCTAACTTGGGGTGTAATTCTCAGGGTTTTTTCCTCTTTGACAGCATTGTCAAATGAGTTTCTGAATCGTTTTTGTTTAGGATCTTAAACAGCTGAGAAAGCTTTTGCTTTCTACCACTTTAGTAGGTGACCATGATGTTATTTGAGGCAGCCAGGGTAGTGGCAACTTGAGCAAAACTGGGTAAAGTACTGGAGCCCAACTACTGACATCTCAAAGTTGATATTTATACTTTAGAAGTGTTTGCAGCCTGCTGTAATTACAGAACTATTAGTCTACCAAAAATCTCCCAGAAGCCTATTCTGAGACTATTCTAGGCACTGTGGTATAGTTATCCAAGCTGCACTGCTGCCAAAGAGTTTAGAAAAATGCAGCTGTGAGGTAAACCTGCAATGATATTAAAATTCATTTAGCATATCTGATATTCATAGTGTCTTTTCTGTTTAAAACTTATGACTGGTCCACATGTGAACACACAGGTGATTTTCTTCCCCTTTGTGTGTAGTGTCAGGAGTGCTTTTAACTCAGATACATCACTGAGTCATTTCTTAGAACATGGAGAGCTGTCAAACATGCATGTGGCACTCTTTAATGTTCGTTACTCACATATGTTTGTATCTGAAATCAGTGTGATGGCTACAGGCTTTCACTATGTGATCTGAAAAATTTTCTTATTTAACATGGAACTAAGATGTGATACTGCAAAGAATGCTTAGCATTTGTATGTAAACAGCAGGATTCCTCAAAGAGGTCACTGCTGTCTGGTTTTAAGCAGCAGATTGCTGTGGAGATGTCATGAACTTTCTTTCCTTTATTGTGATGAATATCTCTTATATTGCCATGTGCTGCCTCCACCAAGCTGCACTTTGTCTGCTGTCTTTCTCTTCCAACCCTCAAGGCCAAGTACAGTTTCTGTGGTAGGCATGTTAAAACTTTTATGATAAGTGAGAATTTTGTAAACACTGTAAAAGGCTGCTGTTTTCGCACACTCCATTTAAAAAGCACTCTGGCCATTTATGTGGTATGAATCCTTTGATCTTTCTCCTTTTTGGATGAAAAATCTTATTGGTACAGTGTGTCTCTCTTCTGTGTGGTGGCCTATCCCCAACTGAAAGTATTTGCCTGTGTTAGTGTGAAATATAGAGACCATGTGAACAAGTGCTGAAACAAATTTTGGTTCTTCGAGAAGGCTGCTTGTATATGCTCTGTAGGCACCCTGAAAAGTGCCTACAAAGGAGGATCAGAGAGGTTCAAATCTGCTGGGACTGAGTAGGAAAGTTGTGTTTTCTCCTACTGTTCAGTTACCTCCTGTTTAGACTATGCTGTTCTTGACGCTTGTGCATCTGTGGTTTTAAGTAGTCTTCCGGTTTCTTGTAGGTGCAAAGATTGTAGGAGACTTGCTAAGCCTGTTTAGACTCTTTCTTCTTTCAATCCTTGATCATTGACCACAAAGTTGTAGGGTTTAATTTTCTTCTGATGATGTCATCATATCAGCATCTCTTACCACTTAAAGAAAACATCATATTTCAGAAGTGGTTGATTGTTCTGGTGATGACAGCAGGTCAAGAGAATAGTTCTGTCTGATTATGCTTCTATTCAGACAGGGGGGAAAAAAACACTGAGCTTGCCAGCAGTCATGGAGCATGGGTCGAGGTATTTGGCAGATCACAGCCCCTGTGTGTACTGTGACAGGCAAAAGGGCAACTTTTATTTTTTATGACCTCTAACTGAGACGGTAAAATATTTGTTGCTCTACCCTTTTAGGGGTAGTTGTCTGAGAGTGATATTCTGAGCGTATCATTCACTGTGTTTGGAGGAGCTGGGGTAACACCATTATTAGGTGTTAAGGATTTTTTTGACCTGTTGCTGAGAAGTCAAGAAGAGGCAAAAGAACTTCTTTTAAAGACTGTATTGTAGAGTAAATAATATAAAGCTGACACTATCTTTCATTATCATATTTGTTTATTAAGGTACAGTTTGTACCTTCCCTCCCCTTCTTCTAAGGCAATAACAGGAAGGAAGGCTGAAGCCAGAATTTGGAGGTGCAGACATTATTATTCTTCATGTGTGCATTTTGACACAGTGCTAGATTTTCATTCTTTGGGGCCTTGTCCCAGATTCTGCCTTTTTTTCAGTTTACTCCTTTCTGAAGAGCTGTTCTGTAACAGTGATATGTCTATAACATTTACTAGTTCTCTGAAGAAAAAAAAAAACATTTGGATGTGATTCACTACGTGCACAATTTCAGGTCCCAGTTCTGCTCCTAGTTCTTTGGGGGGGGAAGGGTGTGGATTGCAAGACGCGTCTTGGAGAAGAAACAGATTTTCTGCTGAGAACTGTGAGCCTTGAACAGTATAAAGGGAACAACTTTTCTGTTAGCTTGTTAATCTCAGGGTGAGAGATGAAGAGAGAATCCTGTTTCTATCTTCTTTTTTAGATACTTAAACAGTTGTTTCAAAGAGATGAAGTCAAATTGCGAAGTTTCCACAATGATCTTTGTCTTACTGTGAGACTGTTTTGAGGCTCTGGAACTGGAAGATAGTGTTCTGATACTGGAAGATAATGTTCTGATATTCTTCCTGGACCATCAGAAGTCCTTGCTGCAACGTAGCAGTACTCAACTTCTGTAGAGTAATTGTGGAGCAGGGAAGTGAGAAGAAGAGTACCCCAAGACTCTATTGCACTTGCTGCTATCTTCTTTCTTGGCTGATCTGAGGGCTGTTGAGGACTGTGATAATTTAGAAAGACTTAACTAACTTGGTTTTGCCTCCAGCCTCAGAGCCAGGGTTGCTTAATCAATTTAATTTGTGAATCCTAGTCATTAATTAAAAAAAACAACCAACAACAACAAAACAGTGAGGTTGTTGGCAACACAGCAACTAGCCCTAGCACAAAGTTAAGGCAGGAATGTGTGACTGGAAGTGAGGGGAAGAGGGTATTAGTGTTCTTCTTGTGGCTTTTCTTGCCAGCAGCCTGGCAGATCCTGCCACACAGGAAAGGGTTTAACTCCTTCCCCAACCTACGGTAGTGGTTTCCTGCCCGGAAGAGCATGTGCATGCTGTTTTCCTGGCTGCCTTACTTTACCATACCTGACTTGGTCATTCCTCTGAGTTACTTAGTGTTTCTCATTCGACTCAATGAACAAAAGACAGTGTGGAAAGGAGCAGGAAGATATTGGTGGAGGGAAAAGTTCTCTAAGGTTAAAAGCAGGGCAAGGCCAGCCAGCACTCCACTCCTGCATGTGGCAGGCAAAAGCTTCTAAATGAAAACAAAGCTGGAGTTGTATTTCAGTGGACTAGCTGAGGCCACAAAGGGATGGCAGCTTTTCAAAGGGGGCACATAGGAAATGTTTTTGGAGTGGTGCATGTAGTGGAGCAAGTATTGCACAAAAAGATGCATTGTAGATCTGATGCTAATGTGCTTCAGCCCTAGAATTTGTAGAGCTCTTTCATGCTGTTAAGCTGCAAGCTTCTTTGCAAGTGTACGCTATACCACACTGCGAGTGTAGTGCTTTGTGTCCTCTGTGGAAGTCTTGTTGACTGTTAGGAGTTAAGTCTCTCAGGGTAGCTAGTTTAGATACTTAAGCTAAATGCCAAGTGGGTATTCACACCCTACTTGATGTATGTGTGGCATTAGATCTGGGAAATGAGCATCCCTATTTTATTCATTCTGGAGTGGCAAAGTGTTAAATGCATTGTATCATATGCTGCATTCCTGGATTATGAAAGATAAACTTTTGACTGAACTTGTTTGCTGTGGCAGCAAGATATCCATAGTTTTATTTTGGGATAGGAATAAGTAAATTAAGTTGATGTTTAACTGCAACAGAGATTATGGTGTTTCTATCAACTCTACTGTCCCTTTGCTGGTTAGGAATAAAGCCTAACAGGACTTTTTTGATCACTGTGTCATGGTTTAGCTGATCTTATTTTATGGACAGTGCTTGAAGATGGCAGCTTGTTGCGTGGTAGCTCATGCATTTCTTAAGGAACAATGGAAATTGGTCAGCTTCTGGAAAATCTCTCTACAGAAACTCCATGAAGTTCAGGAAAATGTTTGCTGAAGTACAGATCTTGGAAGCAGAGGCTGGAACTGCAAGATATGCTAAGTTTAGTGATGTACTACACATCTGTGTCACCACTTCTAGAATCTCTTAAGTCTGAAATTTCTTAGGCTGATAAAAACTTACTGCCAACTCTGAATCCAGTCTTTTAGCTGCTAAGACTTTCTTACTCTCTGTTGTGATCCTGTGAAAGACTTTTGTTTCCATGCTGATCAGAAAGTTTGTGTGGATGATATTTCAGGATAACTTAGTGCTCTTGGATTCATCTTCTGTGCCTTTGGAGGAGGGTTCTTTATTCCACCTGTCAATAGAGACAGTACTTTTCATCTGAATTACAGCTGCAAGAGCGTGAAGTTGTGGGCTTTAAATAGTTACTCTTCTGTATTTTGCAAGGGAAAAGCTGTCATCTCTGTTCACCTTTTTTTTAAAGTAATATTAGAAACATGTATAAATTCGGACTACTGATAATGCAAAATTTTTACTGGCTAACCACTACCCAAGAAGTTAATGGACTTTGCTTTGCCTTATGCCATCAAATAGAGGCTATGCCTTGCTGCCTGTCCTTTATTTTAGTGCGGACACTAAGTTAAATTTGGGCATATTTCCCTGGTGCTGTTCAGGTTTCTAGCAGCGTAGCAGTCTTCATTCAGGATAAAAAGAATTTCAGTGCTTTGTTCATCGAGCACTGTTCTGCTATTTGTATTTAACCCTTACTTTTAGAAAACAGTTCCATTATCCTCCTTTGGTGAAACTTCATGCATCCCAGTTCTGTGAGTTGCATTATCATCTAGGCTTCTGTGAGTCAAAGAGTGCAGAAGACAAGATACGTTACATTTCCTATGTTTAATGTGACATCACTTTAATTTAATGGTATTTTGTCAACTCTGGGTATAGAGATGGAAATTTTTGCACTCTGATCAGCAGAGGAACCTGATAGTTCATCTCCTGTAAACTGACATTTGTGTTTTCTTTCATGAGATGTTTCTAGTCTTAAAATGAACTTTTTTGGGTTTGTAAAGTTCATTAGTGCTTGATGGAGTGTGAGTGTATGTATCCTGTAAATGTGGGTGTGTTGAGGTAATGTTTCACAGTTTTACGCTTACTAATAGCTTGTATTTTGAGAAGAGACAGCATCAATGGTAAATATTATTTTTAAATAAAACATGATTAAGTAGGTGAAAGCTTGGAAAGAGCTGTTGGTTTGTGGTGCTGTGTTAGACATTCCTATTACATGCCATATTTTCATTTTATCTTCATCACAGATGCTGTGTAGTATTCATTTTCATCAGCTGATTCATCTGGCTTTCAACTGAAGACAGGAATACATTAATTTTCTCCATCAGAGTTAGTAGATCAACTTGTCTTCTCATGGATGTTCCTGAAACGGTTAAACCAAATACCATTCAGGCTTTAGACTCTGTTCATTGTATCTTATGGGTCATACTTGAACACTTCAGTTAGCAGCAGTTTAGTGGCAATGCCAAGATGATAGTACAGTAATAACTGGTTTATTCTGTCACGGCTCTCTCAGCTTACAGGTCTTTAAGCTTTAGTCAAGGTATCACTTCTACTTTCTGCACAGGAAACATTTATTCCTTGGAAAACTTAAAACTATGAATAAAGATTTTGAGATCTTTCATGGCTTTTACCTTCAGGTGTTTGGAGTTGAACACAGTATGTATAAAATGAGAAGAAAATTAATAAAAATAACATTCAACTCCTTCTCCCTGAAAGAATCCCCACCCTAGCCAGTAATGTAAAGACCTTGCCATTTCATTGTTTGGCTAACTGAGTGCCTGACCGTATGTCCTGGGTTTTTTTTAGCTCGGATAATTTCCACAGGAAGCTGGGACAAGATACAGCCAGGACAGGTGACCTAAACTAGGAAAAGGGATATTTGATACCATATAACGTCATGCCCAGTATGTAAGGGGGGAACTTACTGGGGAGGAGGACTTGTGGCTCAGGGACATGGGCTGGGTGGTGAGCAAATTGCATTGTGTGTCACGTGCTTTGTATATTCTTTTATTAGTACTGTTGTTGTTGTTTTTCCTCTTCCTTTGCTGTCCTGTTAAACTGTACTTATCTCAACCTGCGCATTTTACCTTTTTCTTCTGATTCTCCTCCCCATCCCACTGGCATGGTGGTGGGGAGTGAGCGAGTGGCCCTGTAGTGCTTAGCTGCCAGGTGGGGCTAAACCAGGACACCTTACAGCTGGATTACAAAGTAGCTCTTGAGATTTTAATAAGCAAAGTCTGACAACCTAAAAATCGGTGAAAACATCTGGAAATTCAAATCCTGGAATAAAACTGTTGCTTATTGGAGAGCCTGGATCGTCTTTGTTTCATGCTGTCTGCTGCTGTCTTGGAAAGCATGAAAAGCTAGCTTATGGCATGACTATCCAAGCAGAAGATAGTAGTGCAACAAACTGTGATGAGAAAAATGAGTGAAGAAACCTTGAAGTTGTTCAGAAGCACAGCATCTGGTTATAGGATAGCCATCAAATTCGCATTATGACAGTTCTGGCTCAATACAAGAATGTTGCATGTGAGGAAGAACAACTTTCTGTATTGCATAATTAGCTTACCATCTTGAAAAAAATAAATGGTCTAGTTTCCTCCAGGCATTGAAGCTGAGTGAAACTTGTTTTAGTGGGATTCTTGCTCATCTCTTAGGTAATACTGAGTGAAGGTATGAGGACAGAAGTATCCATCCCTCCTTCATCTTCTCTGCCAGTTTGCTCTTTCAAGTGTTCTTGCTAATGTCTTGAGTAGTGATTTGCATCCAACCCAGTGAGTCTAGTTCCTTTCTTGTCCTCATTCCTTTTAGCCACTTCTCCCTGTCTTACCTGTATGATCTGTTTCTTTTGTGGGGATACAGTATTGTTCTAGGCTCTACATGGCAGCTAATTGTAAGCTTGCATAGTCAGTTCCAAAAATGTTGTGAAATAATGGGTAAATAACTCTAAAGGATCATCTGTAGGTTGGGGAGTACTTTGCTGTGATAAACAACTAATTGGAAACTGGGGATTACCTTTTGTTGTGTTTGTGCATAAGATAAACAGTCACACAGTGTTTTATCTGCTAAGATCTGTAATAAAGATTTCAGGTATTATTACAAAACAATACATGAGGTTGGTTATGCAACTACACCAGCAATAAAGACCAAGCTGTGTATATAATCACTGTGCAAAGAGGAGGCCTTTCATTAACTCTTAGTGCTGAGATGGGAAAGGTGCTGGAGAGCTTTTTTGTCTTTGGAGGGGAAGGAGGTTGGGTGTTGGTTGGTTGTGATGTGTTTTGTGGTTTTTTTGTTTGTTTGTTTGGGTTTGGTTTTCTCCAGCCTCATGGGACACCAGATTTCCCATCACAAATTTTATCCTGGTCTTCAGCTACTGTCTTTGAGAACTGAGTGTTTGTCCAGTTCTCTGACCTTCATGTCAAGAGTATTTTAATGAAATACATTTCTGCTTCCTATCCCTAGTAGCTAACAAATCCTCACTAGTGTGTATGTAATCCAGATGTGTAACTCAGATTTTCTAAGGTTCTCACTTCCTACAGCAATTATTTACTCCCCGGTGATAGCCTCCTTCACACTGAAACAGTCACCTGCTACTCCTTATTTTAAGACTTGTGTAAAAAATGATAGCTCATGGTGATGGCTGTGTGAATCAGAGGTCTAGATTAATATTTAATAAAATAAAATGTTCTCTCATTACATGATAGCTGATGGAAGGTGTGAAGACCTACTAAGCCAAGTGGTCGTTTTTTCCCTTTTTCTCCCCAGGCTCTTGTCTCACAGAATCATAGAATAGTTTGGGTTGGAAGGGACCTTTAAAGGCCATCTAGTCCAACCTCCCTACAATAAGCAGGGATGTCTTCAACTAGATCAGGTTACTCAGAGCCCTGTCCAACCTGACCTTGAATGTTTCCAGGGTTGGGGCATCTACCAGCTCTCTGGCCACTTGTTCCAATGTTTCACCACTCTCATGGTAAAAGATTTCTTCCTCATATCTAGTCTAATTCTGCTGTCTTCTAATTTAAAACCATTACCTCTTGTGCTATTACTCTGCTAAAAAGTCTTTCCCCCTTTCAGCATTGAAATGCTGCAATAAGGTCTCCCCAGAGCCACCTTTTCTCCAGGCTGAACAACCCCAACTCTCTCAGTCTGTCCTCACAGGAGAGGTGCTCCATCCCTCTTACCATTTTTGTGGCCCTCCTCTGGATTCCATCCAGCAGCTCCTTGTCTTTCCTGTACTGGGGACCCCAGAGATGGATGCAGTACTGCAGGTGGGATGAGAGTGGAGTGGAGGGGAGGAATCACCTCCTTTGACCTGCCTGTCATGCTTCTTTTGATGCAGCCCAGGACATGGTTGGCTTTCTGGGCTGAAAGTGCACATTGCCAGCTCATGTCCAGCTTCCTATCTAGCAACACCTCCAAGCCCTCTGCAGGGCTCCTCTCAATCCATTCTCCACCCAGCCTGTGTTGATGCCAGGGGTTGTCCTGACCCATGTGCAGCACCTTTTACTTGGCCTTGTTGAGCCTCATGAGGTTCATGTGGGCCCACTTCTCAAGCTTGTCCAGGTCCTTGTGAATGGCATCCCCTCCCTGAAGCATGATGTCAAGGCTCCATATAGGGGTATAAGAAGGGGGGGGGGAGAAGGGAGGATCATAACAGGGAACAGGAATTAATTTACAGCTTTGGAGAGCTGATGATTGGACAGTATTGCAAACATGCAGGTAGGAACAGTTTCAGCAGGATATCAGAGAAGCCTTGCGGGAGGAAACAGGTCACAATGTACAGGAAGGGCAGTGTTTTAACAGCTGTTACTGAATAGCTGTTTAGAGGCACACATGAAAAAGCGTTTGCCTCTTTGTCTCTGCAGCTGGACTCTGCTTCTGCATTTTCACATTCTTATTCTTCTTCTCCCTTCTGGAAAATGAACTCTGCTGTCTCTTAGAGCGGTGTCATGGTTTAGCCCCGGCTGGCAACTAAGCACCATGCAGCCATTTGCTCACTCCCTGCCTGGTGGGATGAGAGTCAGAAGGGTGAAAGTGAGAGAACTCATGCATTGAGATAAAAACAACTTATTAGGACAAACAAACAAAAGGAAGATAATAATGTACAAAACAAGTGATGAACAGCACACTTTCTTATTACCAGAGGTTGATGTTATGCATGACCCCCAGCTGCTCAGCCTCCCAGCCCACACACACAAGCACCACAGGACAAGGAATTCATTCACCACTTCCCATCAGAAGGCAAATGTTCAGTCCTTTCCAGGAAAGCAGGGCTCCATCACATGTACCAGTTACATGGGAAGACAAATGCCAGCGCTCCACAAGACCACCAGCTGACACACCTTTCGGCCCCCTCAACCCCAGTTATAAACCAGTTTGGGTCAGCTGCCCTGCCTCCCAGCTTCTCATACGGCTTCCCACCCTCTCATTAGCAGGGCAGTATGAGAAGCTGTAAAGTCCTTGACCACTTGGCAACAACTGAAAACATCAGAGTGTTATCAGCCTTATTCTCATCCTAAATCCAGAACAGTGCTGCACCAGCTGTCAGAAAGAAAATTAACTCTATTCCAACTGAAACCAAGGACAAGTGGTTTAGCATTTTCTAGAACTATCTGAGAATGGCATAGGAGTTTAACTTTTACATAAAATTGTAAAGCTGTTTTATGTAGAGGTTTTTTTTTTAAAGCAAATTTGTTACTTTCATATCTCTGAAAGATACGAAAAGGATATAGTTCCTTTGTTTTAAAAGCTGAATAAATGTTTTGTAGCATAGATTTGACACCTTAATTGAAATATTATGCTGTGTATTCCTTTCCTATGCAAGCAAAGACATTTATTACAAAATTTAAATGCATTTAAAGAAACAAGTCATATAATTAATTTTAGTCTTTCTTTCTGTTCTTTGTCATCTAACTATGGAAAGCATTACTGTCTTCAATGGCAATCTTGCATGTGTGACTGTGAAGAAAAAAGGATTCAGACCGGTTACGTGAGCCTTAATGACAGTTTTAACCTTTTCTTGTGTATAAAGTATTGGGGAAGTATAATGATAAAATTAGGTACAAAACAGCAGAGAGTATGCATCTTGTTTTTCTCTGCCATGGAAACAGGCTTAGCAACCTTTCTCCTTCTGTCAGTATAGTGGTATCTCCTATGTACACTTCTATTTAGTCAAGGAGGTGTTTCATATATCAAGATACAAAATGAATTTTAAAAAATATTATTAGTTTGCAGTCTGTTTGAAGACCTCCTTAATGTCATATTGCTTATTTGAAAAGTGCATTTCATTTCATCTATTTTTGAAAAATTACAGTAGTATAGTAGTAGTTCTTAAGTGATTTTTTTCAGTTGGCTGTTATCCAGCAAAGTGATGCAAATTTTCATTATTTGAAGGTATAATATGCAAAATTAGAAACAAGTTTTTGTTGTCTGTGCTTGAGAATTTTATCCTTTTGGCATTCTTCAAGCATAAGCATTCATGATGTCACTGCAGCTTTTTTTGCTAGGAAGTATTCTTTGTGTTTAACGTGTCATTGAGTTTGTGGATTCAGACTCAGAATTGTCTCTGTATTCCTTCCATAGTGTTGCTGCAATTCAGAGACTGTAGGTAAATTTGATTTTCTGGTGAAATAGCAATTTGATGTTACATCCTGTTGTGTCGTGTTTCTTATATGTGGTTGTGTTTTTGTTTTTTTTCTCCACCCACACTGATTTTCACCTAGTGTCTTGGCAATCTGTGATGGCTTCTTGATTGGAGAAGTGAGGAGCTGTGTTTTCTGAACAGCTCAGCCCAAGCTATAGGAAAATCTAATGAACTGGAGGTGTAGAAGTCACTTCTGTCTGTTTTGTATGCCACGCAGTAATTTGGTTTTGTAGTCTTGGGACATGGACTTCATTCATGACTCTTTGTCAGTCTCTGTTGAACTTGCTCAGCACACATGCTCTGAGCGCTGTTTTTTTTTTGGCTGGTCATGGATGATATTACTGTGGTTTTTTTCCTAATCAAGTGCTAGGTATTTTTATTCCAGAGTAAAGGAAGGAAAGGTTAGCCTAGGTGCTTGTTCTCCAAATTAATATTAGGAGGTATTGCTAGAGCGCTTATGTGACATTCCAAAGGTATTATGAGAATCTGGATATTGTACTCCTGATTTTTTTGAGAGCCTTCTCCTCAAAAAAAGACCTGCAGAATTTTCCACTGTTGTATGAATTTTCTGTTATAGTAAGATACGTATCTGGAGGGCATTTACTGGGAAACGGTTTGGACCAGCATTAGTGTTTCAAACATCACTAAAGCACGAATGGTTGTGTATTATGTTCAGAAAAAAGATGGTTGATGTATCTAACACTTCTGTAGCCTGAAGCTGCAAACTCTCTTGTAGGCTTTCTTATCCCTGGTGCATATGAGCAGTCCTTCCTACAAATAAGCCCAGGCTTCCCCTAGGAGGAGGGTAATAGCAGAGAACATTAAGCAGATATGTCATTTGGAGGGTGCCATCAAAACTATCTTCACAAAACTCATCCACATCCTTAAAAAATAATGTTCATGTAAAGTAAGTGATCAAATAACTTAGACCAGTTGAAAAGACTGCACTGAAGCAGAAAGGGTCTTTCACACCAAGAGAGGAAGGGAGAAAAGAGCTTTGTGTATTTGTACATTTGCTTATATGGTAGTGGGAGGGTTTCAGATAGCTTGTGCACTATGTTCATGAAAATGGACTTGATGAATAGAAGCCGTGTAGAAACTATGTGTGTTGATGAGATTTGGGTTTGGGTTTTTTTTTAGGAGATTGTTCTTGCTCCTGCGTAATCTAGAATATTACACAGCACCCGCAGAAAAGTAACCTTAGATTGGTCTCAATAAGTGTGTTCAGTGTGCAGTCTGTGGAGGGGAATTTGTTACAAATGAACTCTTCTTTAATCACAAGTAATTATGTCATCAAACAGCTCAGTCCGATCGTCCTTGCCATTGCCCTTCAGAATAACAGCATTTTTGAATCTTAGCTGCCATCTGAAGATCAGAGACTTGACATTTTATGGACCTTACTATCTGTTGCTGTGTTAATAAAGCACCTTGAAATATTCAGAACAGTAGTAGTACATAGACCCATTCGAGTTTAGCAGCAGTGTGCCCTCCTCTTCGATCTGATAGTAGGGAATAGTTATGTCTGGAGTATGTTTGTCCCTCTACATTTGAACTTGTGGTTGTGGAGAATCTATGGGAGTTTTGTGTGATCAGTGTTACTTCTAAAGTTGCGTTTGTTATGTATGTTCATTGAGGGAGTGTACTTGAATATATACTCCAGAAGCACTTGAATGAGAGAACAGAGGGCCCAGTGACTTTCCAAATTAGAAAATGCTGTGGAAAATTTGACTTTTGGAGAATATACTGCTGTTATTTGTAGCAAAGTTTACAAGTTTGCAAAAACAAAGTTGTTCTATTTGCTATTTGGTAGCACTTTTTTTTTTACTTTTGAAAATTGTTTGACATTGAAGTAAAAGACAAATTTCCTTTCTCCCACAGATTCAGACGTTTAATGTTGAGGCACCATGCCAGACCATGGAAGATTTAACGAATGGGGTTGTGATGGCCCAGGTTCTTCAAAAAATGTAAGAAACTGTTTATTTATGAGTTAAATACATACAGTTTTATTATCTATACACTTTTCTGTATTTAAGTGTATTTTAGCTCAAACTTGGCTGGTATTCTGTAAAGATGTGGCTTTTCCTAGTGGCTTAGACAGTACTTTAATCTAGAACATGAGTAGTTTTTTCTTTTTCTCTATAGTTTTCAGATAACTATCTTAACTTTAAAAAAAAAGTTAAACTTTTGATTTAGGGAGGTGGGTTTTTTTGAAGTGTGAGTTTACTGGAAAGTAAATTGGATTAAAACTAAGCTTACAGATTCAGACTTTGTAAGAAGGTTGGAACCAGTGCAAGGTAAGGTATTGGCCCTGATTGTTGTTTGAAACTTCAGTCAGTATATCAGTTAGGTTAGAATTCGTTTCATGCAATAAAAATTCTTCTATAAACTGAATGAAACTGTCAACTTAGTTGTTTGCAAAGATCCTACATTCTTGAAAGTGAAGGAATAATAGCTGTTAAACTAGATTTTTTTATTATTATTATTATTCTTTTGAACTTTAAGATCAAATAGGATAGAATGCAACATCTCAGTTTAATCTAGGATATTTGTGGGGACTACAGATAGGCGTTTGAAATGTAGCTATATGCCGAACTACCTGTTTTCACAGAAACACAACTTTTTATCTTTCATTAGAAACTTAAGCAGCATTTACCAGTCAGCAGTCCAAATTGAGCATGCTGGTTCCTACAGATCTGTCTTTTAAAAAAAGAGATGTTTTATTCCTTCTTAACATAAATAGGGTACTTTCTTGAATGTAAATGCAGAATAAAGTGTTTTCTATGTAATTTTTTTCAAATTGAGAAGTGGATAGGGGAGAATAGATATGAACAGCTTTCTGTTAAGAGTTCTTCTGGTTGGCATCAAAGACTTGTAGAGTAGTTGAGATTGGAAGGCATCTCTGGAATCTTTAACCCAGCTCACCTCACCTGCTCAAAGCAGTGTCTGCTAGAGCAAGTTGCCCCAGAACTGTGTCCAGTCAGATTCTGAATATATGAAAGGATCGAGACTCTGCAACTCCTTTGGGTTACCTCTTCCAATATTCAACTGCCCTCACAGTTGAAAAAATAAAAAGCAGCATGGGGGCATTTTTTTTTCTTTACATTCAGATGGAAGTACTTGTCTTTCAACTTCTGCCCACTGCCTCTTGTCTTTCTATTGGATACCACTGAGAAGATTATGTGAGGGTATAAAGGAGTCATCAGGTGTTTATACAGAGGATTGATAAGATCTCACTGTGCCTTTTCTTCTTAAGTCTAAACAAACACAGCTCACTCAGTCTCGCCTTGTATGACACATGCTTCAGTCTGTTAATCATATTAATTGCTCTTTGCTGAGACTCCTTGTATGTTGAGGTCTCTCTCATAGTGGGGAACCTAGGATGCAGCACTTCAGATGTAGTCTCACCAGGGCTGAGCAGTACCTCTCTTGGCCTGCTGGCAGTGCTCTTCACAGCGCAGCCTGGGATGTGGTTGGCCTTCTTTGCTACAGGGACACCTTACTGGAATGTGTTCTGCTTTGTTTCTACCAAGGTTCTTCTCTGCAAAGCTGCTTTCCAACCAGATGGCCACCAGCAGATACTGGTCCATGGGGCTTGCGCTTACTTTGCTGAAATGCATGAGGTTCCTGTCAGTCCATTTCTCCAGCCTGTCATGGTCCGTCCAAATGGCAGCGCAGGTGTATCAGCACGGGTGTATCACAGGTGTATCAAACACTCCTCCTAGTTTTGTATTATCTGAAAACTTGCACTCTTCCATCATCTGGTCACTATTAAAGATGTTTAATAGTATTGACCCCTTGGGTATGCTGATAGTGGACTGGCCTCCAACTGGAGTTTGTGCTGCTGCTCAGAACCCTTTTAGCCTGGCAGGTCAGCCATTTTTCAGCCCTCCTCACTGTCTACTTACCGAGGCCATGCTTTATCAGTTTGTCCATGGTGTTGTCTTGATCAGGTGGACTGTAGTGGGAACCTATGACAATGTCACAAGGCAGAGCTCATGCATTCCCACTGCTTTCTCACGTAAAGGGCGTCTCCCTGTCACTGCTTTTCCAGCTTGTTCTTCCTAAAGTCCTTGTATTCATTCGTGGCAGCAACCTTGTCATGTGAGCCATCCTACCATGTCTTTGTGATCCCAGTGAGACATGGCCTTGTAACTACACACAGAACTGTTTCCTCCTGTTTGTCTTACATGTTGCATGCATTAGTGCAGAGGCACTTCACATGTGCATCCCAAGAATGAGAGCATTCCCTGTAGTGTTTTTCTGTAGGCCTTTCCTTATTTAGTGCATATGTTTGGGGTGACCCCACTTCAGTCCCATTTTGTTGACTATGACATATCTCTTGTTCACATCATCCCATACCCTTTACTTGCCAGTAGAGTCTGCTACTTTGTCGCTGGATATTTAGTTGTATTTTCCCTCCTTTGTTTTTTTCCTTTGTTTAGAACTGTTCTTACCAGGCTGGCGAACCCATTGGTGAAGGTGCTTCTGCCCACCATAGTCAGATGGATCCCATGTCTTCCAAGCAGTCACTGATTCTCAAAGAGGGTTCTGTGGTCATAGAAACCAAAATCCTGCTGCCAACACCAGTTCAGAACAAATTCTGACCTACAGCATCTGTCTGCTCCTCAAACCATTCCCATTGACTGGCACGATTGGCGAGAACACCACTTAGGCCGTGACCATAGCTTCCACAGCCATGTAATCACACTCGGTACTTTCCAGATCTCCCTAGCTGTAGAGCTGGTGCCCAGGTGGAACAGCAAAGGAGTAGTAGTCTGAGGGCTGGACAAGCTTTGGCAGTCTTTCAACAATGCCATGAATTCAAGCCCCTAGCAAGCAGCAACCCTTCTTAGATGATGAGTCAATCAGAAGATGAGGGTCCTTCATACTTTGCTAATGGTGACCGCTTCCCTCTTGCGCTGCTGCGTGGCTCAGGTTTACTGAACACAGATGATGTGTTTGACAGGGCTCCTATCCCCTTTACTGCCATGAGGATGCTGAGTCTGTTCTGTAGCTGCAAGTCTTCAGGTGGAGCACTTCTTCCTCCTAGTGAAAGAGTGAGCTGTTTGTTCACAGGAAGGAAAAAGGGGAAGAGAGGAAATCTCAATGTAGTCAAGTACTTCATGGGAACACTTTTTTGCATGTGGAAAGGTAAGATCTGGAGTGTCAAATCGTAAAAGGTTGAAGTAGAGAACAGTCTTTCTTTCCCACCTGAAATTTCAAAGAAGATATAAATGCTGCAAAGTTTCTTTCTGCATTTAATGTCTCTTTTCTGTGAGGAAGATCGGGCCTCACTTCTAAGAATTTTCTGATCTTTATGTATTTTTGCATCAAACGAAACCAATTTCAAGTAGTATCAGCAGTCCTCTTGCTTCAGAGTAATTAAAGCAGTCTTTCTACTGTTTTAATTTATTTTCTTGGTACATAAAAGATGATACAACACCCCTCCATCCAGTAGAAATGGATTTTCTAACTCAGCATTTAAATCAGCTCAGTTGTGAGTTTTCTGAAGTCTGAACATCAAGTTTACAAGTCCCAAGGTAAATACAACATAAATTGGATACTGGTTTTTGTTTTTTTTAATTTAGGATTAGAAAGATACCACCCTTTTTTACCTGCTGGGGTATATATAAAAAGGTGGTAAACATAGGAGTCGTATGTTCAGTAAACTTTGTAGTAAGTCAGGATTTCAGCATAATCACCTGTGAATCTGTTTCCAGAGCATTCAGAAAAAATGTAGTGGTGACATATTTAATATGGATATTTTTGTCTTGAACTTGTGTGGTTCTTCCATAGGGTACAGTTTCCATTTATCAACTGTTAACCCATCATTAACTGTATATATTCTTGGGTGACTAGTTGAAAGGCTAACCAGAATTTTTATCTAAAACATAATATATCTTTATACAAACCAAAATGAAACTTCAGTGTCAAAGGCCCCTCAATAACCATACTGACTATTTTAGCCTGGTACTACCATGACTTTCAATACCGTCTTTCTCCCTGCCTTGATATTAAGAAAGTAAAACTGTTCTGATGTGCTGTTTTCAGCTGATGAACTGATGTTTTAAAAAGAGATGTATAGTACAAATACTGCATTTCTGTAGCATGGTTTTAAAATATTTTCTGCAGCAATTGCCATGCTGACACTGAATGCGGGAATTCTTTAGTTTACCCGTGTAAAGATCAGCTAAGCAATTTAGAGTTCTTTCTCACTGCCCTAGGTAATAATTTGAACCTGACAAGATTAGTGTTTGGCTGACTTACTTCCTGGTAGTTGTGATTCAGATTTACCATTTTGCATAGTTGTACAATGAATACATTGATTCTTATGCAGAGATTTAGCACTAATATTACATTCCTGTTGAGATAAACTTTGAAGTGCAGCAGCAAGCTGATCTTGGATTGTAAAACAGAAATGGTAACCTGAACAATTGTTGAGGGAAATTATTATTGCTTTTTTTTTTTTTTTGTAGTAACAGACGATGGCTTCAATTGATTTTTTTTAATTTTTTTTTAAGTAGATACCAAGGGTTACAGAATAGCCAAACATTGTTTCCGTGAACGTGAGAGATGGGAACATGGGTGAAATATAGGGATCAGTGTTTTTATAGTTGACTAAGATAAAAAAAGGCCATTTTAAATATTCTTTCTTGAAAACAAAACCAAATCTGATACTAGCAGTGAAATCCTGCTTTTGCTACTTCAGAAAGATACCACAGGAAGCACACTTATTCAGGAATCAGGGAATGTTGAATGACATGAAGCAAGCCTAGATCAGGCTATTTCTTCTTTTTCTGTTAGCGACACTGACTCCCTCTCTGTCCCAAGAAAGATAACCATGTAGAAGAAAATTTTTGCAAGTATAGAAATATGTAAGAGCAAGATAGCTGGGTGCTCAAGGTTATTTGGAAAAGTCATGCAGTGATGTCAGATAGCAAAGAGCAAGCACAGCTTCAAAGCACCAGCTGGATGCAGCCATATCATTTGCAGTGAAACCTTGACATGTGGCTTTGACATGAAAATTTCTCAACAAGTTAATCTTTCAAGGACAAATTTATTGTCTCTACTGGAGACACAAAGCTTAAACACTGGTACTGTGATTCCAACAAGAAGGGTAAACTACTATTTCTCTAATGCATGTTCCTTGCAATTTGAGTATCTTTCAGTATAGCTGTCTCCCACTTAGGATTCTTCATCAGTGTATATTCTTTGAGGCTAATGGTACTAATAGATTAATTACATAAAGATGGGAGGGAAGAATTCTGACAACTTTTGGGTGTGTCAGGGCTTTTATTGTAGCAAATTAATTAATGTTCAAAAAATAGCTGAAAGAGCAGATTAATATATCCAGTGAGAATTAAAAAAAAAAAAGAAAATAAAGAGTGTTTAATATGAATGAAGAAAATACAGTCAGTGAAGAACTGTAAGTGAGGTAAAGCATTCATGAAAATTGAAAGATGTTGGGGTGATCCAGTGATGTGGATATATTTCCAGAGGTGAGTAAGAGTAGCATTTCTTCTTGAAAACTTTGAAGTTTAAAAGTCTCTATTCTTTCTTTTTTTTTAACCTCCACCTTTGTAAAGAGAGTCCATTGGTACTTATGAGGGCAGGACATTGTGGAAACAACATGAAATTAAGACAGTAGTTTATGATGCGGAAAAATTTCGAAGAGAACTCTAGTTCAAGGAATTAGTTCCTTTAGGTATACAGAAAACTTGCACAGCACAGAACTGTGGGATTTGTTGTCAGTGAAAGAGAAAAAATAAGAATATTGCTTATTCGTCAGCTGATAAAAAACTCCAGCTGTGCCTCTTGTCAGCTATGTAGAAGGGGCCAGCAGCTCCTTCCATTGTTCTCAAGGTTTTTGTACATTGTTTTTTGCACCCAGGGTAGCAGCTCATTTGTAAGTAACAGCCATTCATCAGAAGTAACAACTCATGTAGCACAGTTTTGTGTAATAAAACTGCTGGAAGAGGCTGTGAGAAGAAGAGGGTACAGAAGGAATTACTGACACCTTCAGAAGTTTTTCAGGGATGTAGTCTTTGATGTAAAATGGCAGAAATGTGTGCTTTGTAACCAAGCATGATCATTTTTCTTATAGATTCAGTTATTACTAAACAGGTTGTTGCTAAATCCCCGAAAGACTCCTTTTATCATAAAAACTTTATCTTCAAATTTCAGGTTAAAATACCACTGAATGGAATTCTCAAATGCTGACTATATTATCTCAGAGGAATAAATTAAGCCTATGCTTTCGCTTGCCTTTGTGTTATTCTGTAAGATTCACTGTTCATTTTTGTTCAGATGTGAAGGTTCCTCTGACTAGAATTGGTATGAAATACAGTAAGATGAGATGCCTGTACACAGTCAGTGTTGATGATTATTCTACAGAGTGCTATACTCCAGGAGTAAAGATTGGAAATAGAAGGAAAGTGTTCGAATTGTCTGTGAGTAGACCGTGTGCCTAAAAGCGTGTAGCTTATGCTGTTTAGAGCAGATAGAAGTGCCGTAGCTGGCTTCTGAATTGCATCCTCTTTTTCTTCATGATTTTTTTGTTGCCTTCACTGCTGTTACTCACATTTTTGCTGTCCATTGGCATCCCTAGAACTGCCTAATTCCCTGGTTTATATTACAGTTTAAAATTTTCCTTTCATCCCACTCTGGAAACTGTTTAGTACCAGGTGTCTGTCTTGTTTTAATTCTTTCTATGTCTGTCACACTGGCCTTGGTAAATGTAAAAGATGATATATATTTTAATTTGTCATCTGTGCATTGTGTCCCACTTAAAGAATTATTCGTTTGTAATATTATCCATTGCAACATGCTGCATATGTTTTGACACATGCAGAACACAAAAGCTATGCTTTTGTATATCGCTGGGGGAGCAAAATTTCTTACAGCAGCTTACTGTACTGCTGTTAAAATGAGTAATAATCATGAGTTCTACTACATGCTCTGTGGGTTGGTTTTCTTCAGAAGAATATTTCTGTCTCTTGGCATCTATAATGTGGAGAGATGATCATTTAAATAAAGGGAAATTTGCATACAAAATAAGATGGAGAAGGTGTAAAATGAGCACTGCTGAAAACAACATCACATGAAGCATGAACAGCATAAGTTCTTGTGCTCTAAAATGTCTGTTATCTCCATCTATTCAGATACTAGGCAGCAATTGACTGGTATACAAATACCTTTATAAACTTGGAAAGTTATCCAGTGCGACAGATTGTCCAAGTTGGGAGGTAGGCACAGGAACTTACTGAATTCAAAATGCTTGGTTCAAGTAAGTCATCTCATGGTAATGACGATGCTCCAGTCAGTTTTCTGCTGACCTTGTTCAGTGCAGTACCTCTTCAAAATGAGCTGGTAGATTTTGTAATCACAGCTGCTCAGTTCTTAAGCAAATATGAAAACGTGTGGTTAGGTGATGCTTTTTCAGATGCTGTAACAAATGACAGCATCTTTCTTAATGACATGGACTAAGGAAGTTAAAGAACTCTGAGTATGATTGAATCATGATTCCCAAAGATTCACCAGAGGCAGACTTGTTTGCAGCAAGGACTGTGAATGACCTAATGTCTGCAAGCTCGTTTTTGAAAGTATTTCTAGAAATTCTTATGGAAATTTTTTATTTCGTATTTGATTTCTGTTAGTTTGATATATAGAGAAAGTGTTGCTATTGGTAATAATTCTGAACCTGGGACTTTTGAGGACAGAAATTAAATTGTAACAGCACACTAGGAACGATTGAGATGATTTATAGATGAAGAAAGGATGATTGTTCTAGATTTGTTTGTTGTTGATACTCAACATGTTGCTTTTCTGCTTGTATTCCTGGCAAAGTGTTTTTGCAATACGCTACTAATTATTGTCTAATGTGCCTGGAGGTGCTGTAAAGAGAATTTTTGGTATGATTCTGGCCACTGCTATGTGTTGATGATTGAGAGTGGATTGCTTATCAGTTGCTGGACCCTTGGATACTTCGATGAGTTTTGTATACTTAAAAAGAAAAAACAAATGGGATCTGTGGGAGAGGACTACCACACTGAGTTTAGATTCAATTCTCAGGGGCCTTCCGTGTGTGTGTGTCTGATGACGTATAGAAAGATGTAAGTAGCCCAAGACTTCCAGCAAGACCCAGAAGGCCAGTTGCTGGTCTGTGTGTTACTTTATTGCAGTAGTAGCTGAGAAAAGCTGCTTAGTTGCTGTTGAAGCTTCCAGAATGGAATGAGTTGGAGCTGACCCTGATATTCTTATTACTCTTCCTCAGCTGATGCCCTTATTGTTGAAATTTGGATATGCAGTCTTACCCATGTAGTCAGACCAAGTATAATGCTGTTTGTGGGCCGTTGCTTATGCTTACCCATGTTGCTTCTGAAGAGTCATTATTTACAGTGAAAATGGTAAATTAAGAACTGATATTTTCATGGCACAGCAGCCTTGAAGCAGCTGAAGATGTTAGTGACCAAGTGCAATCCTTAAAATGATAAGATGCAGTCCTTAAGAAGTTCTGTTGGTCCTTGCTGGTGAAGCACAGGTAATTAGGCATACCTGCTTTCTCACTCAGCTGTGTAAACACTCTGTAGTTGTGAGTCTGTGGTAAGCAAGAGTCACTTGGCTATTGGCAGTTCCCAGAAGAACTGTCTGAAGGGATACTAGGGTGCTTTTTGAACTCCATACCTCAAATGGAATCAAATGAGGCTACTTGCGGCTTGAACTTTGATTTTTTTTCATTACTGTCCAGATGATTTGTTGTGATTGAATAGAATTCAGGCAAATTAAGACTTTTTGCAAGGAGAGCCATTTGTTCTTGTGTAAAAGCTTACACAAGAGCTTGTATTCGAATCAATTTCATTCTTAGGTTTATCTGTCTTCTGAGGACAGAGAGGCCATTTGAAAGCTACTTGAAAACATCTATTTCAAACCCAGATGAAACTCTTGACAAGGCATTGCTTTTTCTGTTTCATAGTTTAAGATTCCGTCATCTGTGCTGGAACTGCACTGTTTTTGAATGGGAGTAATTTGGAGTCATCAACTTAACTAGTAATTAAAGCTGTTCTTCCAGCTATATGTTTGCGGATGCCATGTCAGAGGAAAGGAAATATGCCAGAGTCTGGAGCAGAATGTGTAAAAATAGCAATTGGAATGTGTCACTAGAGAAACTGCTGTTTGTGATCTCTCTCCATTGCTGTATATTGGATCAAGAGCTGCTTGCAGACCTTGATGCATTGTGAAGAAGACACTTTGGGAAAGATGAAATATAGGAGATAACTGTGCATCAGGTACAAAATGTGGCTGCAAAGTCTGTGCCCTAATTTAAGTACTGATATAATTGCTGGTTTACAGCATATGTGATATAGATGTCATGTGACTCTCCAGACACATTCATAGTTTCCTTGAGCTTTGGCCAAAAGATCTCATGGCATCTTGCCCTTAAAAAAGAGCTTACTCCAGAACCCTTCTATCTGTAGAGGATACAGCAGAAAATATAATAGTACTCTGTGGCAAATGCAGAAGTTGAAGTCCACAAATTCTAATACTTCACATGAAACTCTGACTATATGAACTTTGTATGTTGGATGAAATATGAGCCTTTCCATGAAATATGAGCCCTTCCTCCTCCAACATGTAAAGAAGCAACTTCTGGAAGGTGCTTATGAGAAAAAGGAAGATAGGGAAGAAGTTTATAGAAATATAAGTATACTTTACAAGCAGTAGGTACTCTTCTGTTCTTGATTGCCACATCAAAAGTGCAGAAGATAAAAAAAATTTAATGAGTTTTATTGAAGAAGCAACTTACAGAAGGTGCTTGTCAGAAGATGGAAGGGGGGAAGAAGTTTATGGAAATAGAAGTACGCGCTATAAGGAGTAGGTGTTCTGTTCTTTATCTGAATTGCCTCATCAAAAGTGCAGAAGGTAGAAAACTTTTTAAGGAAAGTTGTTCAGAAGAAAGTTTGCCTAGGGTTACCATCAAAAGAGATTTGCAAAAACTGATAGTCTTTGGTAGATGAAATAATAGTGAATTGTGTTCTCAGTAGTAAATACTTATTTCAGTGATACTTTTAAACTCTTCTCACTGTATAAAGACAGCAAATGTATTGTTCAGTCTCAAGCATCCCATTTAGAAGTTGAGTAGTTGTAAGCAATGTGTGTCAGTAGGGATCCGTAATATGTGGAAAAGTAGTAATTTTTGTAACACTTTCAAGTAATACAAGCAAATACTGCTCCAGCACCAGCTGATAAATTAGAGGAAGAACAACTTGCAGAGTGAAAAACTGGCAAAATGCGTTTCAAGCACAGAAATTCCTGGAAAGTATGAGCTACTCATGGTACACAGATGAAGTTGTGCTGTCGACATGGTGCAAGGCATTCAAAAAGTATTAACAGGATTCTGAACTACTGTATACAGGCCCTGTGTTAGATAGAGAGTTAGTTGTTTAAATAACCTTAGCCCCAGATAGGGGCTTAATCACTGAGGTATCCTCACAACTTCTGTAACCTGTTTTTAATGAATGCTCTAATTTTTTTGTATTTCAGAGATCCAGCTTACTTTGATGAAAACTGGTTGAACAGGATCAAAACAGAAGTAGGAGATAACTGGAGGCTAAAGGTATTTCACTTACTGTGGTTGTCTGTAAATCTGTATTTCAGTTCGTAATACAATACTGTATCTAAATTTTAGCATATTTCTAGATTAAGACCTTGCTTTATAGTACAGCATTTTGAATTTTAGACCATTTAGTTACTTAATTGGTTTTTATGTTGCTACAGTCCCGCACAGTTTAGCAAAGAAAAGACATTTTCAGTTTTTAAATAGGTTTCAGTAGTTTAAAAGGAAAATATTAGAATAAATTTTATGCATCAATTACCTCTTTTTTTTTTCAAATGTTGAACAATAGTTTTTAAAATGCAAAATGTGAAAGCAACATTTAAGAAAAAAAAGCTCTGAGAAGCAGCAGCACAACAATAGCAAAATAATAAGCAATTTATGTAAATGAAAATGGCAAAGTGTTGTTTCCTTTTACTTTGTCAGCTCTGCACAACTACTGAACTTCAGGAGACGAAGTCATGGTTTTTCTGTGGTGTTTGTCTAGGTCATTTGTATCACTTAGTATTCTAGTACTTTCTCTGCAAACCTTAAGGCAGTAGGATTTGCAGTGGTATGGATGAGGAGCATTTTGATTTATAAAAACTGGAGAACATAGTTTCACATGCAGATGTTAGTGTAGTTTCTGACCAGTTTTGTTCAGAGAATGATATATGTAACTTTCTAAATTGCCATTTCCAATCTGACTACTTGGGGCAACAAAATAGTGATGATTTGTCTGTTGGTTCATGTTTCCTGTAAGCCCATTTTGTTCCAATCACCAAAACCTCTTCTGAGCAACTAGGGAAAGGCTGTGAAATGTTCTAGTACTTAACAGGCTGGTCAACATCACTGGCTGAATAAAAGGAACACACAGATAAGTACTGCCTTAGACAAGGATGGAGCGTACTGCTGCTGTGTATGTTTTGACTTGGCCAGCAGACCTATCAACGTGGTCTTTGCTGTCTGGCCAGCTGTGTGCAAATGTGGGCTGCCTTAGAATGAACGTTTTGTCTGCCAGGACAGCCAGCAAAAATGTGGATACATTGATGACAATATATTGACTGTCTGGTGAATAAAAGCCGTGATCCTTAGAGAAGCTTTGTTAGTTCTGCTGCTTGCAGAGCATACAGTTTAAAAGAACTTTTTGAAGAAGCATATGGAATTGCAAGTGAACAGCTGGATACAAGGGTTTATTTTTCTCTAAAATATTTCTGTGGCCTTTTTGGAAGGAATATAGAAGTCTTGGCAGTTAAATTTGAAGAAAAACAAATTGAGAACTGCTATGATAGCATCTATGATTCTATGATTTCAGCTAATTGAAAGCAGAGCAGCACCTTCTGTAACTGTCATATGGAGCTTGAGGAATAATTGTTTAGTACGTCTCCCACCAATTTGGCAGATACTAAGGCTGAGCAGGTATGAATTAAAAAGGCTGAGTGAGCTAGTAACTTCCTTAAGTAATTGAGATGGAAAAACATCAGGTCAAATTTCAGTATCTTGCTGATGTAATTCCTTCTTGTTTTTCATATATCCATGTAAATAAGAACTAAAGACTGATTTTTATTTTTTTTGCAGGGAGATACATACTCCAGCTTTTTGTATACTTTTTTTTATACTACTTCACTTTTCATAAAGAATACTAAAAGACACAAATGTGATATTTTAACTCTTATTTTGTAACCAGGTCAACTGTTCTTTATATGTCAGTAAACACTGTTGGTAGTCTAGTTGTTCAAATGTCTATCAGTCAATCCGTCATTTATACTCTGGCTTGTAGGAACATTTTTCATCTGTGCACTTCTATTAGTTTGTCACTAGATTTAAATAGTAGGCAACATATTTCTGCACATCTCAATACAGGCTCTGCCTTCATATTTGAAGAAGTACCATGAGAAATGAGAACTGATTTATCTTACTACCCCACAAGTCATGATAATGAGCTAAATTGTATTCTTGTTGCTAATTATTGCCTCATATGGTGTAATAGTCATTACTTGTAGGAGGTTTCGATATTACAGACTACATAAAGGAGCCAGTCTGGTAGGGGAACTAAGTTTAAAAAAAGCCTAAACCAAACCAAAATGTAATCTGCAGGTAGTTCTACTTTGTGGGACAGTAATTAGGAGTGTGATAGATAACTCCTAACCACTGTTGAAAGAGATACTCAAAATTATGCAGTTGTTAACTTTGAAGTGGATGCTGTCCTGTATGGGGGCTAAACAAG
Source organism: Psophia crepitans (assembly GCA_013399095.1). Classification (NCBI taxonomy): domain Eukaryota; kingdom Metazoa; phylum Chordata; class Aves; order Gruiformes; family Psophiidae; genus Psophia; species Psophia crepitans. The sequence goes on from VWZZ01000602.1 coordinate 397,005, forward strand.
AATATATGGGTCAGCTTTCATTATTTTTTTTGTTCAGCAGTTCAGTTTCTGATAACTGCAAGAATGTAGTCTTATTAAAAATTACTATAATAATTATTGTTATTAAAGCAAATGTATACATTCATAGGGATATTCTTACATTCTTGATTTCAGGGCAGGTTGCCTGACTTCAGAGATTGAGCAATACACAGAACAGCAAAAGGGAAATGTTAGAACTCAGGGGACTTGCAAAGTAGGAAGCGTTCAGCAAGCATTCTGTGTGTTACAGCTGACCAGATCTTTGTCTGCTGTGTTTAGTAGAGAAACATGTTTGTTACTTTGGGGTTAAAATTTCTGGGTCATAGCATATCTCAGTGTACATAGTAATTCATGTCTTCCCTTGAGAAACAAACGTTTTGGAGATAAAATGGCCTTTAGTGAAAATGGAAAACAACACAGAAAATAATTCTGCCAAAATTTTGCAGGAATGATATTCCCTTATCAAGAAACAACAATAGTTCTATGTCAAGTCATACAGGAATGCCAGTAACAGAACAGAAGTGTAAACAGCTAATATTTGATACACACATGTCAGTTTTGGCAATTGCAGGGTAAATTGTTGACTGACTGAAGGATGGGACTGGCATATCCCCCCGCCCGCCCCACCTTCCATTCAGTGTGGTTGTACCTAGCTTGAGAAAGGAAGGACCTACATTGTTCAGCTTGGTTTCAGACTTTTTCTTCTGGACTTTTAGCTTTTGCATTCAGACTGCAGCATCAGTTTAAACTACAATTTTATCAATGTTTACAGTAGCAACCTGTGTCTGTTCCATTACTGAATAGCACATTCAAACAAAAGGACCTACTAGAATTTCTGCAGCTAGTACAGTTTGAATGCCTTGTGTTTGACACAGTATTGCAAAATGGAATAATCAATGAAATCACAGACTACTTAGTGCTGTAACCTAAGTAAACAAACCTGATTTTTGAGAATTAGTTTTAACTGCCTGCAGTAGTACAGTTAGGTTTACTCTGAATTCTTCCACAGTACAAGCTGGGTTGACCAATGGAGTAATGGAAGCTAGTTTTCAGTGTACAGTATAATTTTTCTGCTACTTTTTTGTTCCTTTGCAAGAGAAGGGAGCACTTACTTGTGAACAGCCTTTTAGAGGTTTTTTTCTGACAAAGGTGGAAGCAATGCAATGCAAATATTTTTCTGCAAGCAAGAACCAGAGTTTATATGTGTATTGTAAGACAGCACTCATGACAAGAAGATAATTAGCGACTGATATTTTTAATTATGTTTCAATATATCCTTAATTCCTAAGTCAACAAAGTCTCAACTTAAGTTTTATGTGGGAATGCTCTCTGTGTTTGAGCCACATTTTTTTTTTCTTGTCAATTTTCTTAAGGTAAGTTCCTTTGGGGACTTCTTTTTGCAGAAAATGGGTTGGAGGGGGATAACCCTCAAAGCTAGTGGTATAGTCTCTCTAGGCTCCATTTATAATCAGTGAAGAGACAGGCTCCTGCAGAATGCAGAAACCTAATGCGCATGGTGGGAACAATGCGTGCGCACTCTCCCTTCCCTCCTCCCCCACCCCACCTCTGAAGTTTAGCTGGGAAGAACATGTACCTTAATGAGGTATCTGAAGCTGATGGATTAAGAATTTGCTCACCAATTGCAGGTGTACCCTAACAACACTTCCAGAGGTTATAAAGTTTTTAATTACAACCTGTGTGAAGAGAAATAGGTCTGTGCATAATTACCCAGGAAAGATACTGTTGAACAGCATTTCAGAACCTCGGGGTTCCCATTCAGACACACTAGGACCTGAAATGTACAAAGATAAATCAATTTACAGGGTCTTCAGCACAGACAGGATTTCAGTCATACATATGATGTAAAGATAAATGCAGAATTGGGGACTGGCTGTCATAATGTTAGAGAGAAAACAAAGAAGTTAGATAACCCATGTTCCCTTCTTGTCAGCAGTCACAGTCTTAAGGACATTTCTGCAGTTCCACTTCATCCAGCTTTCCTTTTGTGGCTCAAGTATTATTCATAAAGAGAGAGGCATCTAAACAGACTATCCTTACAGACCCTCATTTTAGAACCAGTAAGTAAATTGTAATTCAATAAAAATAGATATTTCATATGAAAGATGGGGGGGGAGAAACCCCCCAAATAGGAGAAAACCCCCCAAACATTGTCATATGACGTTGCCAGATTGTGTGTTGTCCTCAGCAGTCCAGGGCACATCATCTCTGCTTTCACTCCAGTAAGTTTATCTGGTTAATGCTGTGTAATAAGGGTCAGTCTTATACTAAACACTGTGTCCTAACTATAAACTGAGAGCGTAATAATCACTTAACACAAGGAACACCCACACAGCTCTGTTGTGGATATTAGTGAAATTTAGATATTCGAAGAATGAATGAAAACATGCAGGTTGCCTTTCTAGATATATTAATCAAAGTGGATGTGCTCTCCTTCGTAATACAGGATTGGGGAAATAAAACAGGAAATGACAGATGGAAAAGAGATTGAACATGAATAGAGATTCATCTATAAGTAAATAATCATCCATTGTGACTTGCAACAGCTTTTGAAGTGGAATAAAGCCTAGTTGTCACTATTTTTTGCCCAGTAAATTATATGTCTTTTCCAACAGAGGTATAGGTGCAGGGAGTGGATGTGAAAGCATTTGGGAGGGTAGTGTACGTGCTTTGTATGGAAAAGGAGAAAGTCAGGTTGCTGATTGAAGCAAGTAAGTGTCCCCTGTGATCATGGACTGACGATCTAAGGATGATACAGTGCTTTATAGTCACGATCGATATTGGACGTTCTATCATTTCATGATTTAATTGTCTTTGTTAGCTAGTTATAGTTAGGTTTCCCCCATGTGCTTAATAAAAAAAGGACCAAAAAAATTCTGAACAACTGTCACCTGTTGTGATACAGAATTCTGATGTAATTGGTTGTCTTTAATACTTTCTTGTGCCGTTGTTCATTTTCATTCATATCAGTTTGAAGTCTTCCTTTTAAGAATGTCTGCTATGATCTGACAAACGTTACTGGAGCTACTGAGTTCAATCTCAAAACAAAACCAATTGTGGTAGTTTCCCATGATGATTCTCTGCCAGTGGCGGTAGAACCATCTAAATGTATTCACTGCAGACAAGTTTAAAAAAAAATAATAATTAAAAAAAGAAATTGAGAGCCCTCTGAGCTCTGTGTAATACTGAAGATCATTGTTACGTTTAAACCAGTCTATAAAGAAGCTGCTTTAGCCTTATAGTTGTCTGATTGTGTCCCATATACAAAGATGATACAGTTAACTCTTGAAAGCAAGTTATCCTAGAACTGCAAATTGACAGAAATAAAATAGGATCTTGAAGACAAGATTGGGGTTTTCTTTCAATTTGCTGTTTTCTTTTTCCCAGGATGCTGCCCTATATGTTAGTTTTGATGGCAGATTTTGATCAATATTGTACTAACATCTCAACTCTTAAGCTCTGTGGTAGTTACATGGAGGAAGATAACTCTTGGTGTTTAAGGGCTTTTAATTCAGACAGTGCTTAGAAGGAAAGGGGAAAAGAAGTATTTTGTAGGCGGGTATTTTTTATTTAGTTTCTCATTTTTTGGGATTATGTTCAAGTTCAAGGTTCCTCACAACGTTCTCATCGGTAAACTGGACTTATATTCTGCAACATGACCTTTGTGTTTCTGTGGCACTTTCTGCAGCAGACTCAGGTAAACTACGGACTGGAAGAATCTAATGAATCAAGATTAAAAATTATATTCCAATCAGTGCAGTATTCTTTGTGGTGATTTGACATAAAAATCAAATTATTTACATTTCTTTAAATTCTTAATCTGTTGCAGACTTTGTTTATGATTGTGCATAGAGAGGTGGTGGTGATTGCTTTTGGGCAGACAGCTGGAAGATATTTGTAGTTCTTACAGAAACGTGATATTAGAGAAACAGTATGTGTTTGCAAGTAGAAGGTATAAACCTGAAAGTAAACTAATTATTAATGCTGTTATGGGAGGGACAGTAAATGTTATATGCTTGCTATCATGTAACATTTTCAGTTCTAATTCTAGATTGTCGCAATATTTGATATGTCACTTTTCAAGTCCAAGTGAATTTTTGTTTCTTGTATGAGTTAAAAGTTCAGAGATCATGAAGGCAACCAGGATGTTTTTATATCTTAAATGGTCAGCTTTTCCCACTTTTTTCCAAAAAGGGAGTAATTAATAGGAATAAAGTAATCAGTTCATTATCACTTTGGATTTCATGGCTAAATCTTTTAGTGTGTGCAACCTGTTCTTTTCTTGAGTTTCTCTTAGAATAAAAGAGCCTGTATTTTGCTTTCACTGCCTCATTTTGTTTGAGTTAAGGGCTTTTATAAATACATTGCAGATATAACCAATACTGGAGGCAATGTAGGCCCGCTGTTGAATGGGGTGGGTGCCCTGGTGACCGAGGATGCAGAGAAGGCAGAGCTACTGAATGCATTCTTTGCCTCTGTCTTCACTGCTGCAGACTCTCCCCAGGAGCCCCAGACCCCTGAAGCCTCAGAGGAAGTCGGGGCTAAGGATGAGCTACCCTGGGTTGACGAGGACTGGGTTAGGGAGCAGTTAGCCAAGCTGGACATCCGCAAGTCCATGAGGCCTGATGGGATGCACCCGCGAGTGCTGAGGGAGCTGGCGGAGGTCATTGCCAGGCCGCTCTCCATCATCTTTAGCAAGTCATGGGTGACGGGAGAGTGCCTGAGGACTGGAGGAAGGCTAATGTCACTCCAGTCTACAAAAAGGGCAAGAAGGAGGAGCCGGGTAACTACAGACCGGTCAGCCTCACCTCCATCCCGGGAAAGGTGATGGAACAACTTGTCCTTGGCACTGTCTCCAG
>VWZZ01000602.1:402621-444880 GCA_013399095.1 Psophia crepitans
AAGAAGGATGGGGAACTGCTAGAGAGAGTCCAGCGCAGAGCCACTAAGATGATCAAGGGAGTGGAACATCTCCCTTATGAGGAAAGACTGAGGGAGCTGAGTCTCTTTTGTTTGGAGAAGAGGAGGCTGAGGGGTGACCTCATCAATGTTTATAAATATGTTAAGGGTGCGTGTCAGGAAGATGGAGCCAGGCTCTTCTCGGCCTCACTAAGCGACAGGACAAGGGGCAACGGGTGCAAATTGGAGCATAGGAGGTTCCGAGTTAATGTAAGGAAAAACTTTTTCACTGTGAGGGTGACAGAGCACTGGACCAGGCTGCCCAGAGAGGTTGTGGAGTCTCCTTCTCTGGAGACATTCAAAACCTGACTGGACGTGTTCCTGAGTGATGTGCTCTAGGTGGCCCTGCCTTGGCGGGGAGGGTTGGACTAGATGATCTTTCGAGGTCCCTTCCAACCCTTGTGATTCTGTGATTCTGTGAGTTGTCCATCGATGTCAGTATCATGTTTCCTGTTTTCTGTAGCATTTCCTCAGATCTTTTGGAAGATAGATGACTTCTGTCAGTGGACAGAATCTCCTAGCTGGATGTTTTTGGAATGTAATCAAGAATGTGGAAGTTATTATGGGCTTTAAAGACAGTTGGGATTTGAGAGATTTTGCTCTCCCTTCTTTATCATTCCAGTTTGCTGCTATGGCTGCTGTTGTCAGCAGCAGTACTTTGTGAGTCCTGATTCAGTCAGGTCTTTGCAAAACCTGTTTATTGACTTCATAGAATTATTTAGGTTGGAAAAACCCCTTAAGATCCTGGAGTCCAACCCTTACATAGCACTTTCAAGTCTACCACTAAACCATGTCCCTAAGCACATCTACCCTGGGCAGCCTGTTCCAATAATTGACAACGCTTTTAGTGTAGAAGTTTTTCCTAATATCCAGTCTAAACCTCCCCTGAAGCAACTTCAGGCCATTCCCTCTTGTCCTGTTGCTTGTTACTTGGGAGAAGAGACCAACACCCACTTGGCTACAACCTCCTTCCAGGTAGTAGTAGAGAGCAAGGTCTGCCCCCTCAGCCTCCTTTTCTCCAGGCTAAAGAACCCCGCTTCCCTCAGCCACTCCTCTGTCTCAGCAGACAGTGTGCTGCTACTGCTATCTAAATTCCTTGCTTGGATACTTGGACAGTAATTGGTGGGAATCTGTAGCAGTTACTTTCAGCAAAGATTTCCCCCCCCCCCCCCCCCGAATATGACCTGTGAAATCCATTGCTGTGGTGGGTTGCGCCGGGCCGGGGTCGCGGGGGGCANGACCCTGGCTGAAGTCCAGGTGCCCACCAAAGCTGCTCTATCACTCCCTTCCTTAACTAGGCAGGGGAGAAAAGGTGTAATGAACATCTAACGGGTCAAGATAAGGATAGGGAAAGTTTGTTCACAAATTACCATCCTGGACAAAACAGACTAGACTTAGAGAGGAATTAATTGAATTTAGTGTGAAGCAAACACTGTATAAAGCAGTGAGAAATAAAACCAAAAAACCTCACTCCACCACTCCCTTTTTCCCAGGCTCAACTTCACTCCTGATCTCTCCCTGCTACCCCCAGGGGCACAGGGGGATGGGGATGGGTGTTGTGGACAGTTGATCACAGATTTTTTTGGCCACTCCTTCCTCCTGAGGGGGAGGACTCCTCACAGTCTGCCCCTGCTCCAGCCTGGGGTCCATCCCATGGGAGACAGTCCTCCACCAACTTCTCCAACATGAGTCCTTCCCATGGGCTGCAGTCCTTCACGTGGGCAGGGGGTGCAGACCTTCAGGAGCAGACTGCTCTAGCATGGGTCCCCCACAGGGTCACAAGTCCTGCCGCAAACCTGCTCCAGCGTGGGCTCCTCTGTACATGGAGCCACAGGTCCTGCCAGGAGCCTGTTCCAGCATGGACTTCCCACAGGATCGCAGCCTCCTTCAGGTGCCTCCGTCTGCTCCAGTGTGGAGTCCTCCATGGGCTGCAGGTGGAAGCTCTACACCCCATCACCCATCCTCCATGAGCTGCAGGGAGATAGTCTGCCTCACCATGGTCTTCTCTGTGGGCCGCAGGGGAATCTGCTCTGGCGCCTGGAGGATCTCCTCCCCCTCCTTCCGCACTGACCTTGGTGTGTGAGGAGTTTCTCACATCTTCTCACTCCTCTCTCTGGCTGCAAAAGCTCCCANGCATTTTTATAATTTTTAAATCTTAGAGACATGATGTAAAAGGATTTTTGCTGGAAAGGGAACAGTACTCAGTACTAGAGAAGTGTGGCATAGATTCTATATAGCAGGAGGCACTTAACTGGTGCATTGGTTATGCAAGTGATCAGAAGTTATCTGTGTGTGGCAGTGAAGGCATCACTGGGAAATGGGAATTTTGCCTTGATACTGTAAGACAAACATTTAATTGTAATGAACAATAGGAATAAATAATGAGAAAATAAATTAAGCTTACATAGGTTGGGCATAAAGGAGGATATTGAGCAGTAGCTGGTTTTGGGAGAAGATGTGTTTCTACAGAAATATCACTAGGATACTTTAAGAGAAGAAAGGAGGAAAAGAATGTTTGAACATGGATACAAAATAATCCTGTGGTAAACAATACTCTGAAAAAGATGCATGCTTTAGAGTCAGATTTAAAGCCTGTCCAAGGCTATGTTATGTTATGTTTTTCATAAATTTAAATGGATTCTGTCAGTTAGTAAAGATTTGTGATCAGGTCTGGAAGCCTGATCATAAGGGACTGTTGCATAACTTTCAGGATTCTAAATTAAGCAACTCAAACAGAAAGTCTCATTGTGTGAATAGATGTAATTGTATGATTCTTTTGTGTGATTCTTCTGTGACTGCCTACTTTATGATCATTTAGCTGTAATTTCTTCCCTGGCTTTATTATATTTCTTCCTTCTTGTCAAATAGGTAAGCAACCTGAAGAAAATTTTAAAAGGAATATTGGATTACAACCATGAGGTAAGAGCAGTTATAAGTAATCTACATCTGCATTCGTTTTTTGTTATATATTTTAGTTAACCTGTTTAATGTAAGTTATATGCTAGTGATCACGTCGTGACTTTCTTGCAAAATACTTGGCATACAGTGTTTCATGGCCTATTCTCACATGTTAGCCTTCTCTAAAACTTCTCATCTGCTTTACTGCATACTCAGAACAACCAGAATTGTCTGATGTGTAAACTCGGTCATAGAAACAGTAGATGTCTTTGCTGACTATGTTCTGATGATGGACTTTAACAGTATTTGTGTTTGATTCCTTCTCCCTGGCTCTGTTCCAGCTAAGGACTGCCTCTTTCCCTTCCTGAGAGAGAGGAAAGAGAGCTGGTTTAGCCTCTACCCACATTAAAACTTTTAATGAAATGTTTTAATCCTGGGATATTGGAGTCTGCCCGTGGCGTTCTTTCTTAGACTATTGAGCAAACTCAGAAATTAACCACTCCAGAGGAGATTTTTTTCAGCGGTGAATCTTCAGCTAAAATATGCTTTTAGTTTCAGTGATATTTTGAGGCAAATTGATCTGGAGAGGCTGCAGCACAAATTCCATAATAGGTATGTTCTGGACAGTGCTTGTCTCAAAATACTAGCTTCTTATAAGTAATTTGAAGAGGAAGATACTTGTTAATAAATGGAAGTCTTTAAAAATGAACAGGTTTTCAGAAAGAAAAAGTTAGGTTCATAAGCTTATATTTAGTACATGGTCAGGTATCTGTGTTGAAATAAATTTTGAAATTTGATGGTTAAGCAAGCTGGTCTTAACTAACTCACAGGTCTAGAATGAAATAAGCTTTTTGTTATAGAAAACCAATATTATTATGGCAAAGTGATGCCAGCTTCTTTTTGGCTAGTTAGTATGTATGATGATTAAGCATCTGGTGTGAAAGCTTTACTGCTAAGCAAGTTTTGATCTGTTTCAAGCTGATTATGTTCTGCAAAGGTAATGCACATTTGTAAGTTTGACTGAATTTTGGTGCGGTTTCTTTTTTTTTCTGCTGAGGCAATGCTTATGGTAGTGGAGATGATCCGTATTCTACTATGAATCCTGGTTATGTTTTTCTCAGCATGATTCCCTTTTCTAGCCAATCACCTGCTACAAAACTATAGATATGAATGTATATGGATTTTACTTGGTTTTGCTAAAAAACTTTGGAAAATGTGTACACTAGTTTTTGTGTTCATCTTCAAAAAATCAGAAATTTATATTGCGTGCATGAGGACAGTCTTTCAATAGCTATATCCTACATTGCTGTCTTTGGCTTCTTGTTCTTCTGTTGGCATACTTAACCTATTTATAGCTTGCATGCTTTGTTATGCTCTAGTAATCTAGCTGCAGAACTCTGCTGCTCTGGAATTGAAACTTCCTTTTTTTGGTAAAGGTATTGTATATTTGTTTTTTAAAAAGGGAAAAAATTATTCTTTTTCATCTCAAGATGGTTATTGCAGAGTCTATCCTTCATTTTCGTAGTTCCTTCAATTTTATTTTTTTTTTAATTTAAGTTGTGTCTCATGTTTATTTCAAAATTGTCTATTTACACCTTTGCATCTTTGGCTTCTTCATAGTGTCTGCTGATAATGCCTCTTCTCTTCAGCTTTCTTCAGTGGCAATTATCAGTAACTATGAAGCAGTTGCAGTATTATTAAGTCCAGCATTGGATTTGAAAGAAATTCAGGAGCTACAGATCAATGTATAAATACATATCAAGATTTGTGTAATTCAAAGAATACTGTGTTTTTCTGTATTATTGCTGTCTACGTATTATGGTAATATTTTCCATTGTGCATGATGCATTCACAGAATTCTTATTTTCTCACTAGAATGCCCTAAAGGAAGTCTTTTCCAACAAGAATTAATCAGGGTCCTCTAAAGTATACGGGATTTTTAATAATGCTCATTCTTTGAAAAAACAGTTAAAAAAAGAAGCCACTGTACAAAAACCAATGCTGAAAACAAGAACAAATTCAGCCACAACAATTCCACAAAGCCCAAGCCTGGGAAACTTTTGAATGGCTTGGTTTCCATGTATTCTTCATGTACATTTGTTAAATGTATTTTATAAATACCTTTACCTGATTTTCTGGTTTTCTTGAGTATTAATACGAAAAAGGGCATCCAGCAAACAAGTGACTTATTCCCTCCATAGTCATTGTTTCTTTATTGCACCCTGCTTAAGAAGTGACAGTTTCTTTTTATCTGCAATTAATGTGTCAGAGATGTGTTTAATTCCATATTTCATATTCATATTTTCAGCCCCCTGAAAGCTCTTTATGAACAATTTAGCAGAATTGTTTAATTCTTTCTACTGACAATCATTAATGTAAATCCTTCTTAACTATAAATCAGATTACATTAATTGTAAGTCACATGAGGTTTTTTGGTTTGTTTTCCTTTTTCTTTCTCCGTGTGGGCTGGGTACTACTACCTCAAATTCTCTTCTGTGAAACTAGCTTAATATCCTTAAATTTTCTAAAAGTGTGAGGCTGTGTGATGAAGCTTTTTACTGTCTTATATGTGTTGTCCATTAGTGCTAGACACATGTATAAGTGAAGTATTTCAGTTTCTGGCTTTCTAGTGGTAAAGAGTGTGAGATGTATGTATAGTATTTTATACTACGTAAGGTGGTTTTAGGTGTTAAATATTTTAATGGAATGCTTTAAAAAAAAAAAGTAATTATCCATATGCTCCTGATCACCCTGGAATCTTGCTAAGTTTGAAACTAATAGTTTCTTATTAGTTGAGACAGTCAGGTTTGTCTTCTCCCAAATATTAGTTTTGTCAAGCAGTATAGTTTAATATTTGGGTGTTAGGTGCTAGGCAGTTTAATTTGTTTTAAAACAGTAGTGGATTGAAAACTGTATTAAAGTACGAGTGAATTACTCTTGTGGATTCTGACTCATCTTTGTATTTTGAAACGTTTGTGTATGTATACGTGTAATGATGCAGACATTTATGTACTGGGTTTTTATGCAGATTCTGGGGCAGCAGATTAATGACTTCATCCTTCCTGATGTTAACCTGATCGGAGAGCACGCTGATGCTGCGGAGCTTGGGAGAATGCTTCAGCTTATTTTGGGATGCGCTGTGAATTGTGAACAGAAGCAAGGTATTAAATATTGAAAGCGTATTTTCTCCCAGCCAGTGAATGAAAATCCAGCTTGTTGTGTAACTACTTAGGAGAAAAAACTGTATTTCTCAGGATGCTGTCAGAGACAAATGTGGTTTGTGGTTTGGGTTTTTTTTTTTCAGTGATGACATTATTTTGTCCTACACATAATAACTGTTGTTTTGTTAAAAGCTTCACTAGTTTTGGAGTCTCATACTGTGGAACTGGTTTTGCTTCCAACATGCATATTTTCAATTTTTGTTTGCTGAGCTGAAAAGGCCCTTTACAAAGGAAAATTCTTGGGCCCACCCTTTAACCATTTATGAGGTAGATCAGGATAGTTAAGAAAAAACTGTGATTGTTTCACTATTCTGTGTGACTCTTGGTTTTAGGAATGCATTCCAGTCAGCGTCTTACTACATGGCTGAGAGCCATCAGTATGGCTGGGGTTTGATCTGAAGATATGTCTAGTATGATGTGGGATTTCTGAGACTTTTGCATGGGATTGACAAACAGGCAAAAGTGATATTGGCAACCATGCCCTTCTGGGCAGCAGCAGAAGACTGAGCATGACAAAATGTCACTTGAGGCATATGCTAGGTGATTGAACCCCGCTTCAGCAGTCACTGAAAGAGACGTCTGCCTCTCTTGACTGCCATGCCACTGTCTTTCTGACCTGCACAGGTGAAATGGGGACCCGTTCATTTTTTCTGCAGATGCCACGGAGAATGAGATGAACAGCTGAGATGCTTGTTGAAGTGTCCCACATCTCATGCTCTGAACTTGCCTTGGGTGCAAGGTGTCTTATTGTTAACTGATTACCTTAAATTACACTTAAGCCAAGTTAAGGTAACAAAGTAACTGCAAATGTGTATTTTTAACACTTAAAACAGGAAGCATAGGAAAACGTTTGTAAAATACACGAGGGTAAATAAAACTATGTTTACTATTTACACTTAAGTTGCATCAAGTATCTGTCTCTTCCTAATTTAACTAATTTTGGTTTCCTTTCTGACAAAATGACATCCAGGATTTCAGACGTTTAGTCGTCTTCTTGCATGATGCATCTTAGCTTTTACAGCTAGTTTCCCCTTTCTAGTTTCCTCAGGTATCTAAATCACGTTAATTTCTCCTTCTGAGATTACTTTCATTTCCTTTAAACTAGCCAGTCTGGCCATCCTATTAATTGAAATAGAGGCAATTTTGTTCTGTGAGTACATAAATAACTCAGTTTTATTAGAGCTCCTATCTCCTCAATTTTATGTAAAATCATCTTCCTTCCTTTTGGTGATGATTTGGCATTTTCAAGGTGGAAGTGTATATTATTCTTCTGTTTCTCTTGCTCTTCCAGTCTCAACATTAAAAATGTACACATTTGAAATATCAGAACAGTCTAGTTTTATGTACTTTGAGTGAGACCAGGCATGACATAGTCACATTGAGGTGACTGATTCCCAGCATCTTCCTCTTGGGCAAATCATTAAAAAAATGAAGGTCGCATGTAAGGGTGATCATATCTGACTGAAAATCGTATAATACTGGGCAAGTCATAAACTCCTTGACTTGGTCTAAATGCCAGAATTTGTCATTCTAACCACTGTATCATCTTATAAGGTACCTGTTATGTAGCTCACATAGGTGAGGATTAAAAATTAGAGGGGGCTTATTTGTAATATAGCAATGAAATAAGACTAGAAAGCAAGAATGGCTATGAAAATGCCTTGAAGTGTGAATGCTGTAGCAATAATGTCCTGCCTTCCTAAACTTATGGAAAAGGACAACCTATGAGTGGACTGTATACTTGTATAGCCTAAAGGAGTATAAGTAGTTATTTCAGAAGTGTGAGATGTCAGGAGGGAAAAAATGAATGAAAGCAATATACTGTTTTTCATTGTGGCAGACTTCCAATGAACCTGGATTTATGTCTCAGCAGACTTCTGATAAGTTCTTGTTGAGTTTGTTGGGTTGAGACTTGAGTTGTGATTATGCATTTCAGTATCATCTGTGGCACCTAGTCATTTTGTAGGAAGGATGCAGCTTCTTACTTCATGTTCTGTGTGACTTGAGTTTCAACAGTAATGTTTCAGAATGCTCTTATTTTCAGAGTACATCCAGACCATAATGATGATGGAAGAATCGGTTCAACATGTTGTCATGACAGCCATTCAGGAGGTATGCTGGGATCCCCGCAGTGTGTAGAAGTTCAGCCTTTCAGTATTTTACAAAAGAATGCTCTGAAAGTACAGAAAACAAGCGGCATAGATTTTTCCATTTTATGTTGAAAATTATTTAATTTTTCGTTAGAAAAACAAATCAGTAAAGCTTGCTTTATGTCAAGGAACTCTGGTTGAATGTCCCACTTTTCTTTAAATCTAGAAGATTGAAGCTTCTAGATATTTTTGATACTGGGTTTCCTTTCCTTTACCTTTCCCACCCTGCGGCTCCTGAAGTGCACTAGACTGCTTTTATATGAGTAACCACGCACTGTAGAATTACTTCAAAATTTGTACCTTGAAATTGCAAAACTCCATGAACTGGTTGGGGTTTTTTTGTTTGTTTGTTTGTTTTTTGTGGTTTTTTTGTTTTGTTTTTGTTGGTTTTTTTGTTTTTTTTTTTTGTTTTGTTTTTGTTTGTTGTGTTGTTTTTTTTTTGACTGGACAAGTAAAAAGAAGTAGAAATAGAGAGCAGACTATTATTTTGTTACCTGTTGTGTTATGAATAGGCTGATGACGGTATTTGTGCTAGTATGTTTTTTCAAGTTAGTAGGTATACTGCCGTGTATTTTGTAAATGTGCTGTTCAGTAGTAAATTAAAACCACAGTGAAAACAAACCCACAGTGTTAGTGACTACTATAGCCATGAAGCCCCCGTGTGACTTCTTAAGAGTCCACATTCCCCTAACTGAAATGCCTATCAGTCTTCATAGGATGGAGGTTTACTGCGGGGCAGGTGACTGAGGAAAACAGGAGATCACTGGTAACCCCATTTCTTCTGAACTTGAACAAGAGAAACTAAATGCCATGTTGTAGAACAGTTTCACTTTTCTGTAATGTCTGAATAGAGAAAGAGATGTCAGTGAGCCTACAGACACCCTGTCCCCTATTATTGTTTTGACCAATGCTGTATCCGTGCAATCGTACATCCTGTTGCCTGTGTGTAGGCTGCTGTCTCTCACATTGCAGAGAGGACTTTTGAACTGAGCCTTGAAATAATCCTTATGCTAAATTATCTTCCAGTTAGTGCTGCCATGCACCAGTTTGCTTGAGTTTTGGGACATCTTAATTCTGCATTAATTTTAAGTACAATACAATGTTTTGATGGATTTTTCTAATATTCTCTTTTATTAAACCCCGCTTTCAGCATCACTTTTGTTCTGCACTGTCTTAAAATACAAAACCTTCTCTTATCCTCCCTCCTTCTGTTGAAAATCTCCTGTGTGATTTTTTTGTAAAAATTCCCTTCATTTGATAAAACAGCCAGTTCTGATACAGCACACAATTTTTGGTATTTTATGAGTAGGCATTGAACTTGTTTAGTGTTTGTTCCCTCTCTCAGAGATGGGGAGCAGAAGCTGGAGAAATCACAGGATGAGGGTCTGTTCTTCTGGCACAGATTTTTGAAACTTAGTGAATCAAAAAGCTTACTCTTCATGTTCTGCATGATTTTAATGCTAGCTTCAAAGCCAATAAGAAATCCAAGGCATTCAGAATCAAATGAGAACGATCTCATGTGCTTAATGAAGAGCTCAGAAAGGTCACTTTGGGAGCAGGACTTCCCGCCCATTTTTTTTCGACGGTCTTAGAGGTCTGGAGAGGTCCCAGTTGACTAGAAGGTGGCAAAGGTTATCCCAATTTTCAAGAAGGGCAAGAAGGAAGACCCTGGTAATCACAGGCCTGTCAGTCAGTCTCACTTGAGTGCTTGATAAAATTATGGAGAAATTTGTTCAGGGAGTTACTGAAAAACACTTGAGACACAATGCAGTCCTTGGTTGTGGCCAGCATGGGTTCATGTCTTGCTTGACAAACTTAATTTCCTTTTACGACAAGGTCACTCATCTAGTTGATGAAGGGAAGCCAGTGAATGTGGGTCTTTTTAGCATTTTGGCAAACCTTTGATACTGGCTCTCACAGTATCTTTCTGGAAAAATGTCCAGCATACAGCTAGACAAGTCCATAATATTTTGAGTGGGCAGTTGGCTGATAAGTTGGGCTCAAAGAGTGAATGAGGTTACATGAGACTGGTGGCCAGTCACTAGTGGAGTTCCCCAGGGATCAGTTTTAGCACCTTTAGTGCTCTTTAATGTTTTTATAAATGATCTGGATGCAAGAATTGAATGTGCATCAAGTAAGTTTGCTGATGATATTAAACTAGGAGGAGCTGTGAACTCCCTTGGGGGTAGAGTGATATTATAGGGAGATCTGATGGACTAGAGAGCTGAGCAATCACCAATCATATGAAATCTAACAAGACAGGCTGGAGTATAGCCCTGTGGCAAGAGACTTGGGAGTTTGGATTGATGGCAAGTTGAATATGAGTCAACAGTGTGCCCTGGCAGCCAAAAGGGCCAACGGTGTCCTGGGGTGCATCAAGCACAGCATAGTGAGGTGATTGAAATGGGGTGGTTGTTCCACCCCTCTACACTGCACTAGTGTGGCCCCACCTTGAGTACTGTGTGCAGTACTGGGCACCTTGATATAAGGACATCAGACGATTAGAGTGTGTCCACAGGAAAGCAACCAAGATAGTGAAAGCTCTCGAGGGCAAGACTTATGAGGAGTGGCTGAGGTCACTTGGGTTGTTCAGCTTGGAGAATAGAAGGCTGAAGGGTGATCTCATTGCAGCTTACAACTTCTTCAAGGAGGGCAGTGGAGAGGAAGGTACTGATCTACTCTCTTTCGTGAGCAGTGATAGGACACAAGGAAATGGAATGAAGTTGTCTCAGGGGAGTTTCAGACTGGACATTACGAAAAGGTTCTTCACTGAGAGGGTGGTCGGTCCCCAAAACACGCTCCCCAGGGAAGTGGTTATATCAAGCCTGTCCAAGTTCCAGGAGCATCTGGGCAATGTTCTTAATCATATGGTTCAGGCTTAGGTAGTCCTGTGAGGAGCAGGGAATTGAACTTGATTGTATGGTTGAAGAGCTGATGGAGAGCTTACGGGATAGGATTAAAGGGAATGCAGTGGCAGGGGACATCATAGCAGGGGTCTGCTACAGGCCACCTGACCAGAGGGACCAAGTGGATGAGACCGTCTGTGGACAGATAGGAGCAGCCTCACATTCACAAGCCCTGGTCCTCAAGGGGGGACTTCAGTCACCCTGATATCTGTTGGAGGGGTGACACAGCAGAGCACAAGCAATCCAGGAGGTTCCTGGAATGTGTTGATGGCAACTTCCTTCTCCAAGTGATAGAGGAGCCAACGAGGAGAGGTGCCATGCTGGACCTTGTTCTCACCAACAAGAAGGGGCTGTTAGGGGATGTGAAGCTCAAGGGCAGCCTTGGCTGCAGTGACCGTGAGATGGTGGAGTTCAGGATCCTCAGGGCAGTGAGGAGGATGCACAGCAAGCTCGCTACCCTGGATATCAGGAGAGCAGACTTTGGCCTCTTCAGGGACCTGCTTGGTAGGGTACCATGGAACAAAGCCCTGGAGGGAAGAGGAGCCCAAGGTAGCTGGCTAGTGTCCAAGGGTTGCCTCCAAGCTCAGGAGCGATGCATCTCAGCAAAGAGGAAGTCAGGCAAAACCACCAGGAGGCCTGCGTGGATGGACGAGGAGCTCCTGGACAAACTCAAACAAAAAAAGGAGAAGCCTACAGAGGATGGAAGCAAGGGCAGGTAGCCTGGGAGGAATACAGGGAAACTGTCCAAGCAGCCAGGGATCAGGTTAGGAAAGCGAGAGCCCTGACAGGATTAAACCTGGCCAGGGATGTTAAAGACAAGAAAAGTTTCTATAAATAAGTCAGTGGTAAAAGGAAGAGGAGGGAAAATGTCCTCTCTGAAATCAAACAGGTGACCTAGTTACCCAGGATATGGAGAAGGCTGAGGTACTCAATGACTTTTTTGCCTCAGTCTTCACTGGCAAGGGCTCTAGCCATGCCGTCCAGATCACAGAAGGTGAATGCTGGGACTGGGAGAATGAAGAACCACCCACTGTAGGAGAAGATCAGGTTTGAGAGTATCTGAGGAACTTGAGGGTGCACAAGTCCATGGAACCTGATGAGCTGCATCTGCAGGTCGTGACGGAGCTAGTGGATGAAGTGGCCAAACCATTGTCCATCATATTTGAGAAGTGGCAGTCCGGTGAAGTTCCCACCGACTGGAAAAGGGGAAACATAACCCCTATTTTTAAAAAAGGAAAAAAGGAAGACCCAGGGAAGTAACATGCCAGTCAGTCTCACCTCTGTGCCATGCAAGATTGTGGAGCAGATTCTCCTGGAAACTATGCTAGGGCATGTGGAAAGTAAGGAGGTGGTCAGTGACAGCCAACATGGCTTCACTAAGGGCAAATGATGCCTGACAAATTTGCTAGCCCTCTACAGTGGGTTTACAGCGTTGGTAGATAAGGAAAGATTGACAGACATCACCTCCCTGGACTTGCGCAAGGCCTTTGACACTGTCCTGCATGACATCCTTGTCTCTAAATTGGAGAGACATGAATTTGATGTATGGACCACTCAGTAGATAAGGAACTGGCTGGATGGCCACACTCAAAGAGTTGTGGTCAGCGGCTCAAAGTCCAAGTGGAGATCAGTGACAAGTGGTGTTCCTCAGAGGTAGGTACTGGGACCGGCACTGTTTAATAATTTTGTCGGTGACATGGACAGTGGGATGTAGCGCACCCTCAGCAAGTTTGCCAACAACACCAAGCTGTGTGGTGTGGTCTACATGCTGGAGGGAAGGGATGCCATCCAGAGGGACCTTGACAGGCTAGAGAGAGGGGCCAGTGTGAATTGAATGAAGTTCAACAAGGCCAAGTGCAAGGTCCTTCCATGTGGGTCAGGGAAATCCCAAGCACAACTACAGGCTGGGTGGAGAATGAATTGAGAGCAGCCCTGAGGAGAAGGACTTGGGCGTGCTGGTTGATGAAAAGCTGAACATGAGCTGTCAGTGTGCGCCAGCAGCCCAGAAAATCAACCGTGTCCTGGGCTGCATCAAAAATAGCATGGCCAGCAGGTCGAGGGAGGTGATTCTCCCCCTCTACTCCACTCTTGTGAGACCCCACCTGGAGTACTGCATCCAGCTCTGGGGTTCCCAGTATAGGAAAGACATGGAGCTGCTGGAGCAAGTCCAGAGGAGGGCCACAAAGCTGATCAGAGGGCTGGAGCACCTCTCCTATGAGGACAGGCTGAGGGAGTTGGTCTTGTTCAGCCTGGAGGAGAGAAGGCTCCAGAAAGACCTTATAACAGCCTTCCAGTACATACAGGAAAGCTGGAGAGGGATTGTTTACCCAGGAGTGTAGTGACAGAACAAGGGGTAATGGGTTTAAACTGAAAGAGGGAAGACTTAGATTAGATGTTAGGAAAGGCATTCTTCTCTATGAGAGTGGTGAGGCACTGGAACAGGTTTCCCAGAGAAGCTGTGGAGGCCCCATCCCTGGAAATGTTCAAGGCCAGGCTGGGTGGGGCTTTGGGCAATGTGATCTAGTGTAGGGTGTCCCTGCCCATGGCAGGGGAGGTTGGAACTAGATGATCTTTGAGGTCCCTTCTAACCCAAACCATTCTATAATTCTGTGATCCTTATGGGCCCCTTCCAACTTGAGATATTCTATGATTCTGACAAGAATTTCGATCTAGAGGGTCTTTTCAGAGCTGTAGCTTCAGTCTGTTTTTTTTTGGAGGGGTGAAACTTCACTGGATTTGAAAAGTTTTTTCTATTTCTTGGACTCAGAGCAGCTCTCGGAATCCAAGTGACTTGGACTAAGCAATACGTAGGAGATGCCAAAAGAAATTGCTTAGGAAAGTAGCTATATATGCATATTTGGAAAGTTGGTATGTCACCTAATCGAAACATTTCAAAGCATTTGACATGCAGGTATTCTTTTTTTCAAAATTAGGGGTGTAAAAAGATCTCTCTGAGCTTTACTGATGTATTATGCAATTCATTTTTCTGTTTCATCAAAGCACATGTAAATGTTTTTTCATACTGCATTGGTTTTCATAAATCATCTTACTCATGAAAATATGTCATGAGGCACAGTAGAACAAGCCCATGCCCTTTCCTCTGTTTTTTTTACATGAAGAAGCTGATTTTTTAATGGAAGAAGGAGCACTTCATGTTTGAAATTTTATTTGGATGTTTCAAATTTTTTAAGAACTTGCGACTTTTCAGCACTTCCTTTCTTCACTTATTTAAGTGCTTAAAATATTATTAATAAAATATGCTTCACACTCCATAAAGGTTTTATAAATTGAACAACGCATTTCTGTTATTTTTTCAGTGCAAATTGATTAGGTGTGTAGCCACCAGCTAGGTTCTTAGATTCTAATCTGCAGATGTGCATTTCTGAATGCAAGCTGTGCACAAGAAGCAAGAATGATATAGTTATCAAAATATTGCAAAAAATATTACATATAATTATAGATTTTGTATATTTTATAATATATGTTCCTATATTCTGTTCATGTTATTGTAATTTTTTATTATTTGCAATTAATATATTACAGTGTATAATATATTTTTAATATCATAATTTGCAGATTTTTTTAAAGGCCAAAAATCTTTCCTTTACAGAAATTATTTTGGCCAATATGTGATTCTCTTTCCTTTCTTTGACATCCTTTGGAAATTCTGCTGTCATTTTCCCAAGTCTTTTCTTTAAGCAGCCAAGTTCATTATAGATGAAAGCGATAGCTGGCAAAATTGTTTGCCTTTGCTCTTTAGAACATCTCTGAACTTGATCACTTAGCAGGTGTCTGTGCAGGTGAAGTTGAGAGGCAGAATAGGCTCTTAACAGCAAAGTACTAAAGGTAGTGTCAAAGCTTGCCTGGAGTGCATAGCAAAAGGTACTTCCTGTCTGGATTGATACCAACTGTGTTAATTCCACAGAGTAGAAACTGTTTGGTTTTAGGTTGGTTTTCTGGTTGTTTTCTCCCTGCTCCCCTTCCTGGAATTTTGTCCTGTCTGTTTAAAAGTTCATCTTGTCTGAAGCCCCAAAATGTCGCAAGTCAAGCAGGTGGGGCAGAAGGCTGGCTTGGCTGAACAGGGATGATCTTCTGGAGCTGAAGTGGAAAAAGAAAGTGTGTGGCTGCTGGGAAGCAGGGTCAGGCAGCATGAGAGGACTACAGGGATACTGGTTGCTGTTGTAAGGAGAAAATTTGTGTGTCCAAAGCTCAGTTGGAGTTGAAGCAGGCCAGTCTGGGTCAGGCCCAGAGAGTTATAGTAAATGGGGTTACCTCAGGCTGGTAGTGGGGTTCCCCAGGGCTCCATTTTTAGGGCCAGTTCTTTTTAAATGTTCTTTTTAAATTCTTTTAAAATGTTTTAACATTTTCATAAATGACTTGGATGCAGGACTAGAAGATGTTTTGAGCAAGTTTGCAGATGACACTAAACTGGGAGGAGTTATTGATTTTGTTGAGGGTGAAGAGGCCTTGCAGAGATGTCTGGACAGATTAGAAAACTGGGCAGTCACTGACCACATGAAGTTTAACAGGAGTAACTGCTGGATACTGCATCTGGGAAGGGGCAACCCTGGCTGCAAAGAAAGACTGGGGGGTGAGACGCTGGAGAGCAGCCATGCTGAAAGGGACTTTGGGGTCTTGGTTGACACCCAGATGAACATGAGCCAACAGTGTGCCCAGGCTGCCAGGAAGGCCAGCCGTGTCCTGGGGTGCATCAAGCACGGCATTGCCAGCAGGTCTAGGGAAGTGATTGTCTCACTCTACACTGCACTGGTGTGGCCTCACCTCGAGTACTGTGTGCAGTTTTGGGTGCAGCAGTACAGAAAGGACTTAAAACTATTGGAGAGTGTCCAGAGGTAGGCAACAAAGATGGTGAAGGGTCTAGAGGGAAAGACATATGAGCAGAGGCTGAAGTCCCTTGCTTTGTTCAGCCTGGAGAAGAAGAGCCTGAGGGCAGACCTCATGGTGGCCTACAGCTTCCTCACAAGGGGGAACGAAGGGGCAGGCACTGATCTTCTCCCTCTGGTGACCAGCAATAGAACCTGAGAGAGCAGCATGAAGCTGCGACAGGGGAAGTTTAGGCTGGAGATCAGGAAAAGGCTCTTCACCGAGAGGGTAGTCGGGCCCTGGAACAGGCTCCCCAGGGAAGTGATCACTGCACTGACCTTGACTGAGTTCAAGAAGAACCTGGATAACGCTCTCAGTCATCTGCTCTGATTGGGCTGGTCTTGTGTGGGGCCAGGAGTTGGACTCGATGATCCTTTTGGGTCCCTTCCAACTTAGGAAATTCTGTGATTCTATGATTCTAAGTAAAAGTGGCTTTTGAATAGTTAGGAAATTACAGAAAAATATTTCCTTGGGTCTGTCAGCAGTACTGGAGGAAGAAGAAAGTCCAGCTGCATTGAAGGATACATACTGTGTCATACATAGCCTTGACTCTTAAAAAACAAACAAACAAGAAGACGTTTTTAAAAAGAAAAACAACCTTCTGAATACAGAAGCTGGATTTTGGCATTGTTTCCTGGGCACTTAAATGAGCTTGTATAATATTAGCAACTGTAGAAGAAGAACTTCAAATAAAGCAAATGTTTTGAACTTTTAACATTGTCAACTAAGTGGTGCAGCTGCACTTACAAAACCATGCAAATCATGTGTAGGGAAAAAAGCATTCATAATTCAGGTTATTCATGCATGCAGATTTTTTGATAGTTTTATCCCTTCCCTAATCTTTATGTATCCATGACAACACAACTTGTTCACATTTCACAAGCAAAGCAGTTAAAAAGTGAATGTTTTAATAATACAAAATTAGCAGATCTACAAGTATTTTCTGAGACATCCTACTAAAGCTGTGAGCATGTAAAAGGATAGATGTAAAGGATTAACAGGGAATGACAACTGCTTCTCATAAAACTAGATCAAGAATTATAAAAATTGTGATCTTGTCCAGGTTATTGCACCATTTAAAATCCAGACTACCTATTCACCACAGAATAAGCTTTTTTGGTTTTAAATGACATTTTGAGTATTTGAATAAAATCTTCATTCTAAATATGCAAAATAAACCAGAAAGAGAGCAAGGAAATTGCTTGCTTTTTCGCTGTAGGTAGTGTAGAGACCTAATGTAATTGCTTGATTGTGCAGGCACTTTTTTTTTATTTCTCTTTTTATAGTTGATTCACTCGTACAATGTCTACATATCTTCGGCCATTAAAAGTACATGTGAAAATAGATGATAATACTACATCTGAGCTAAAGCTGAAAACCAGTTCCATTGCTGCAAAATTGTGAAGGTAGACCTTTAGGCCCACCAGTAGTTTGCTCTTGAAGAAACGAGAACTTGCAGCTGTGGAGGGAGAATGAGAAGGCTGCTTCCTTCTGCTTTTTATTCTCTTGAGTCAGCCAATTGAAATACAAATAAATTTTGCCACTCTAACCTCAGAAGTGTTAGCATTGCCCCATACCTCCCAAGACCATGCGTTCTAATATCACTCTTGCAGGTTGCATGTGGAGCACTGAAACTACAGCAATATTTCAGGATTTTGTCTGAGTGTGAGCTATTGAGCAGGTAACTGATAACATTAGCATTTTGGAGCTCTAAGCTTCAGTAGTATCAGAATGCTGATTGACAAGAAACAAGAATAGGAGAAAATAGGCCAGCCTGTTACCTTGTATTTTTAGGTGGCTGGAAGGTGTAGTGTGTGTTTTAAGTTGGCATATATATCTGTGTGGAATCCTAGAATACAGCATTCAGTCAAACTTCTCTTGAATTTTTCAGAAAATCTTAGAAGTTTGGATAGTTGGGTGGAGTTGTACCCTGTTAGCTGTGCTATTTATGGTAAAGCGTTTGCTGTTAAGTGAGGGTAGAGGCAATCCAGAAGCAGAGTATGGTCAAGACATTTGCTTTCATGTACCATTGTCCTCTCCACTGTGTGAGGAAATATGTAGGGGAAAAATGGAGACACTCCTTCACCATGATAACTCCCCCTTTTCACCTCACTTAACTTCAGTTTATTGTTAACTGATGATCAGAAGTTGGATTTCTGTATTACTTGTGAGTACTCTGGCAATCTCATTACTGTTTCTGGTCTGGTCCTGCTGCTGGATGCAGCACAATCCCTTAGATTTCTTCTTTCACATCCCCACCATATCACAGGCCAGAAGATTGTAAGATGCTTCTTGTTGCATTGAGTCAGTCATCTGCACATGTGCGTGGCTCTTATCCGCAGTGTTTTATGCACACTTTCCATGACATTCCTGATGCACCCCGTGGAGTTAAATTCACAAATTCTGTGTAACGTTCATGCTATACTCACACTGTGTATCTCCACTGCCTAATCCTTCTCCAGCTAATGTCCTCTTTTCTGGACATTTCTGCTAAGGGCTCTCAAGGATAGGAAGTTTTGGGAGAGGTGAAGAAACTCGTTGAAGAATAAAGGGATTGTATTATTGGCCTCGGCCTTCTTCCTTTATGGTAATCCACCAAAAGCAGCAACACCACAGTGTCCTCTAGTGGGTTGAACGGCATCCTGTATTCCTCCCACTGTAAGTCTTGGACAGGCCTATTAGCTGGGTTTCTGGGAGAGGAAGTTGTGCTAGGGCCAGAAAAGGGTGGTGGCTGTCAGGAACATATTGGTGTACACCCTTGCAGGCTACATGTAGCCTGGGACCTGCCAATTGGAAAGTACCGGCGTAACGGGTGGAATTTACCCAGTGTCTGAAGCGTGTGGACAGTGTTGTGGGATACAGAATAGCGAGAAGAGTTCAGTTAATATGGTTGTCCCAGCTAGCCATCTGTAAAAGAATTTAAGCAGTAGCTGGGGAAATGGAGTAATTGAAATCTATGTAAACATCACTGAGCAGAGAGGGATTGTAAATTCTTGTTTCGGATGGCAAAATGATAATCAGCTTAGAAAACGTGGCCCTAAATTAAATACAGGTTTGTAATACCGCTATATATGGTAATAAAAAAGACGTGACTTTATTTTTCAGTGGACAGTTCTGAGGCTAGGGACTTCTGTAATTATTGTTACAGAGAATGTAGTCTTCGTGAAATGCTTCATTTCAGAGTAGTTTGTCATTGTAAACATATAGACAAAAAATTCAGCAGTTGGCAACAAACATCATTGAGGACTGAGGAGGACTATTGAGGACAGCTAAATCCCAATTAAGGAGATGGGGAAAGGGAAAGAAATGTAAGTGTATAAATATTTGAGTGATGTAAATGTCAAACAGAGACTGTATACAGTGATTTATACAGAAAGGATGGAGGAGAAATGAAAGCTCTGTGCTGTGTATCCAAGAAACTTTGCCAATGAAAAGTAATGCAAAAGCACTGGTTTCTGAAAGGAATGAAGGAAGCTGTGTCTCTGAAGAGAGTAACCAGGCTGGACAAGAGGCCTTAGGAAAGAAATCTTGTCCTGATTTTGGTTAAGATAGGGTCTGTTTGATTGTAACTTCCATGAATTGTGTCATTTGAGAACTCATAAAACATTTTATGTTTGGACAGGATGACAGAAATGATCAGTTTGGTTCTGTAATACTGCCTTTTGAGTTAGTTACAACATATTTCTTATTCAGAAGACTGTTCCTTTTTATCTCTTACAGCTTTCAGTAATAGCTTGACCTTAATATGTTTGCAGGAGGTGGGTGGGAGGAGATTTTTGGGCTACAGATTCTGTTATGTTTGATTTAACTTCGTACTACTTCTGTAGCTGTTCAGTGGGTTACTAAAAGAAAACTTACTTTCTTATCAGCTTTTTATTTTTTTTTTTTAGTAAGCACATCAGTCAATATGGAGGGCTTGCTTCTCTTCTCTTTTTTTAAGTCATGGGCTAAAAGTAATGTTTTCCATGTGCTGTTCCTGCACTAAAGTAGGTTAGTATACAAGGAATTGTAATACTTGTTTCAGGAATATGCTCTGTATACTTTCTTTGAAATTTGTGAATTACAGACAACTTCAGAGTAGGAATGTTGATAATCTTTGTTTTGCTCAATTAAATGAGATAGATGTGTCCCCAGCTTTAGTTAAATAAATAAATAAATTCATGTAAGTGTCCAGGTGACCAAAAAAATGTAAACCACTGGTAGCGAACAATTAAAGGCAGGTCTTGCATGGTATGTTGATAGCTACCATAATTACAATGGCAATTCAGTAAAATGCTTTGCAGCATGTACTGTAGGTTTCATCACAGATAAAGAATGTGTATTTTTCAGAAGAGAAGATGCAGGATTTCTTTTGTAGTGCTCTAAGTATTATAAATTCTGAAGTTTTCTTTTTGTAATTGTTTCTGAGTATGTCACATATAAAAATGAAGTGAAAAACTTATGAGCAAAGTCAGCTTGAAGCTCCCAAAAGTTAAAATCATCTTGGTATTTTGTTGAAGCTTAGCTTTTAATATAAAAGTAAATACTTGCTTTTTCTAATGCAGTGTAATCTAATTGCAGTTGATGAGTAAAGAGTCTCCAGTCTCTGTTGGAAATGATGCTTACGTTGACCTTGATCGGCAGGTATCTAAGACTAGATGTTTCTTTTCCTTCAATCATAGCACATCAGTGCCCAGTCATTTTACTTTATTAAGAAGGCTGTCTTTTTTTTTCTTCAATTGTGAAAGTGTTTTGTGGGAAATTCAAATAAGGAGTAGAAAACAAATTTCAGTATTTCAAGTCCTTCTGCTTTATAAATTGAGTTTACCCATTTTGTGTGTTTAAAGGAGAGGAAAAAGTTTGGAAAACAAGTTTAGCTGTATGACATAGTATAACGGAACTGCAGACTCGTGCAAATGTTTGGGTATTGAGAAAGAAATACTAAAAAAATGTGTAGCATTTGAGTAAAACTTTTTTTTTCCCAGTTCCTACTTCCAAAGTCAGTTTTAAAAAAACCCATAGATGTGGGTCGAAATCCTTAAAGCATTCCTGAGAACTTTTACAATATGTAAGAGAAGTTTTCGAAGAGAACCCTTCCCTGTCTGACATATGTAAAGAAACCCAACTGTTTTTATACTAGCTTAACCTCATGCTAACACTGTTCTACTTCCTCATTTTTGTTTTCTAATTGTGAAGAAGTATAGTACAGTGGTGTTCCCTGTGTTCCTCCATCATGCTTTTTCTGCAGAAGTATGTAAATTCTGCAGATGGAATTATGTCAACAGGTCCTTGAGAAATAAACTTGAAAAAATAAGATACGATGATGCTGTTTGGGAAAGCCCATCAAAAATTCGCCATATGTAATAATACATGTCTAAATGTCTATGTATATAATATGCATACACCTGTTTTCTCAAGCCAATTTTCTTGTAGCTCTCTTTTTATGTTATCTTAACTGTATTTATATGCAAACTTGCAAGACATATGTAAAGCCTTTGACGGGAAGTATCTGAATATTTCCCACTGCTTGGAAGATTCAGTGCCCTTTTTCCAGAAGGGTGAGCTTCTCATTCATCATGTTAGTTGTATCCCTGTTGCGCAGTAAGAGTAGCTTCCATTGACTAGAAAGATTTTACCCTAATTGTCCATTCCCCATATTCCACCTTCCAGTCTTTTCTGTATTT
Source organism: Psophia crepitans (assembly GCA_013399095.1). Classification (NCBI taxonomy): domain Eukaryota; kingdom Metazoa; phylum Chordata; class Aves; order Gruiformes; family Psophiidae; genus Psophia; species Psophia crepitans. Next base: position 424,401 of record VWZZ01000602.1, read on the forward strand.
GGAAAGTAGATTGAAAACTGAAATTATACACTCTTTGTATTCGTAAAGAAAAGTGGTATTGACAATTTTATCAGTGTACAGAGTTGATAAGTTCTTCAGACCCAAGTTCTTATTTTTTTTTCGGTTCAATTCATAGAACAGAGGTGATAATTGTAATGTATCTTTGTAAGACCAAATACTACTTTTTGGTTTACTTTTTACCCTCACAAAAACTAAACAGTAATCATATCTGCTTCTTTATTTCTTTATGAGTGGAATTGACCCAGTTTTCAAAAAATATTTGATTACTTAAATGTAAAAATAATTTTATAGTCCTGTAGTTCAGAATACTTTGAGACATTTCACAGAGAGTGATGAAACTATAAATGTTTGTTGTTTATGGTAGCTGAAGAAAACTACAGAAGAATTAAATGAAGCACTAGCAACAAAAGAAGAAATTGCCCAAAGATGTCATGAATTAGACATGCAGGTAGGTTTTTGCTATATTGTACATACCAATTTTGAAGTGGGGAAAAAAAAAGCGTTAATTTTTAGGCAGCTGAAAACAAGTAGTATATTGTGGAAACATAATTTTAAAAAGGAGATGAAAATTGCATAGTAATTATTTTGCTTTACTTGACTAGCAGAGTGAATTCCATTGTTTTCTTATCTTGATGCAGTGTTGACAGTATTAAGATGATTCATACCAACAAGTTTCTTTTCATTCAGCTAGGAAGGGCTTAAGCTGTGTGGCTCAACTCTTGCATTAGAGAACTAATAGAGGTTATGCTGCTCTAACAGTTTCAGTTAAGAGTTAAATTCCAATCAGAAGTTACTGTTGTGCGTGGATTTAGACTAAGCCTTACTGTAAATCATGTCTACCTCATCCAGAAGACATGAGGAGCATAAAGTGGGAACCCTGAAAGGCATTGCTGTTGCAGCTCTGCTTTGTAGAATAATTCAAGCTTTTACCAAACAGTTCCATAACAGCTAGGATTAACGAAGCTGATTTATGTGTCATGTTAGATTTTGGTGTATTTGATGATTCAAGTTCTTATTGAATCATCTTCTGCTGTTGAGATGTTCACATTCCCTCTTTCCCCCTCCTCCTTCTGCATGTTAATTCTATACTATTTCATAATATATGAAGCCATGCTTCAGCTGTTGTTTGAGTTGCTGCACTTTGGGTTCTTTGCACTGCTGCCTGTTTTCAGAACATTGGTGGAAGCTGAGTCATCTTTGAGACTGTGTTCCTGTTTCAGGTCTGCTTGCAATTGGATGCTGGATTTAAAAAAATATCTAGGAAGGGCACATCTGTCCCTGTCCCTTAGATATCCAGACTTCGATATTCTCTGTGACTGACAGACATTGTTTCCTTTGGAAATCAGTTTTAAAAACTTTACTGTGGAGGGCTCATTTTATTTGTTTGTTGGGCAAGTATACAGACTTCATTATAATGACGTTATCTTCTGTGATAATTAAAACTTTCTCTAGAAATTTGTGCAAAATACAGTTGAGAATAGTTACGTTTTCTGTGTGGTAAATCTGCCTCTGATGTTGCAGTATCTTGGTTATGTTGCATAGCCATTGAATAACTGTTAATATTGCAGTATATTCTTGTGAAATGTGATTATTGAAGCCTGTGTGTTTCCATTTGTGGGTTGTGCTGATACTTTATTACACATATGAAAAAAAAAAAATGCTCTCTGTAGCTGGCTAGCTCAGTTATTCCAGTTTATGCTTTTATTACAACAGGTTGCAGCCCTCCAGGAGGAGAAGAGCAGCTTGCTTGCCGAGAACCAAATTTTGATGGAACGTTTAAATCAATCTGATTCTATTGAAGATCCCAAAAGCCCTGCAGGTCGTAGGCACTTGCAGCTGCAGACACAACTAGAACAACTCCAAGAGGAAACATTCAGGTAGAAAAGTCACACTTGTTTAGATTGTAGCTGGCAACAGACATGACTTACATATTTCTAGTTCTGCTGGCAATTATGAATTAGTATAATGGGTGATATAACCACAGAAGTAAAGTTTTGACAATGATGTAGATGTTATGATTTACCTCTTTACAAGCTCCAGCATAAAAAAATGCTTAATTTCTTAACATGAAATGCTGTACATGTGTCACTCTACTCCATGAAGTTATTTTGAATTGTTTCTGTGCAATCATTTCACCCATGTTTTTTAAAATCAGTGAGAATGAAAAGTAGCATGCTTTCCTTTATGTATATTATTCTGATTGTATTTTTAAAGTGTAGGAATTCCTGGCTGAAAGTTTGCTGTGGGCAGTACTATAGCTGGTATTATTATACAGCAAAGTGTGTCCATCTCTGAGCTTGAAAACAAATTCTTTCATATCTGAAAGATTAAGATTATCTACAAGTGATCTCTACTCTTCATCTGCATTTCCCCAACACATGAAAGTGCAGTTCCTCTTCAAATATCCTTCCTGATCCTTTTGACTGTTGCTTTCAGGCTGTGTAAGCCTATTGCGCTGAAGAAAGCTGGTACACTTCACCATCATCTTTTTCCTTTGCTGCTGTACTTTCACTATCCTTTGTGAGTAAAACTCCTGGTATTTCTTTACAGCGCAGTTTTAATTCTCTTTCTGTCCTCTTCTGGTTGCCCTTTTCTAAGTCATACGTCAGCCAGCATGTAATTTTCCTTTTTTGCTTGTTTTGCCATTTTTCCACTTCCTCTTGCTAAGTCTTTTTCTACGTATTGAGAAACACCCTCTCCCTTCACTTTCCTGAAAAAGGTTCAGTGTTTCTCTTTCACAGCAGCCAGTGCCTGGGTCTGTTCTTTCTCTACATCTACTGTATAAAGAAATAGTGTAGTGGTGTGTATCTCATGTCCCCTTTTATCTCTCCTTATTCATCTCCATGTCTGTGCTCTGGAATGATTGGACAGTTGGACTAGATGATCCTTGAGGTCCCTTCCAACCTTAATGATTCTATGATTGATTCCTCCCTGAGTCTATTATCAATTCCTGTTTGAACATGTTTTCTCCCCATATGCAATACCTGCACTGTCTGTTACTCTAGTTTCAGGTTCTGACAGTCTTTCTAAACCCCTTTCACCTGTGAGACTCATCTCCCAACCTCCTTTACCTCCTTCCCTTGCCTACATAGCATGTGGTTTCTAGTGGCAATTTGTGTGTTTCTTTTCCAGCTGTACCTCACCAAATAGGGCATACGTACACCTTAACTAATGCCCAGTGTGGTACAGCAGTTTTTTCTCCCAGTCTTGCCTCTTTATGTCCTTTGACAGCTCTGGTCTATCAAGATCCAAATCTTCATTGTATATGGTTTAGATAACCTACTGACCATCTCTTGTCTCCATTCTTGTAGATTCTTTTTCGGCTTCTTAAACTAATGGTTAGAATACTTTCTTCTTTTTTTTTTCTGGATTGTTTCTATTTTAATTTCAGGTCAAAATCACAATAGGACTTCATATTTCAGGTTATATCCTCTTACATTTGTTCAAAATGGTTTGACAAAGTTTCTCTTACTTATTCCCTTTGTTCTCTGTCAGGTTAATGCCTCTTTGCCTATGTGTGCTGTGTGTAAGTAGTTCACTTCAGAAACTTCGGTCTGAGTTCTTTACACGCTAAGTCGGTAACTAAGTGTATGACTTCGTGGTTCAGAGGCAGGCACAGATTCTTTCTAAGTAAATAAATAAATAAAGCCACCTTGTGAGAGCTCTACAGCATTTAGAACATCTGACAGTCAAGTCAATATTGTTGAAGGTGTATAGAAGTTGAATGGCTGAACAAAATCTGAGGATAAAGATGTCATGTTCAAACTTTGTATGCCCAAAGATGAAAAAAGGTGGAAATTTCTGCTTGAGTTTCCACTGTGAAAAACTACTATGATGGAAAAAACTCAAGATTTGTCTGCCTGAGAACATACATTACCTTGTGATCTTCCAAATGAAAAGTCTGATCTGAAATGGGTAACATCAAAAAAGTCAATCTGCGTCTATGTTTTTGAATAAGCACATTGGGCTACTGTTCTCCACTGCACCAGAAAGTGGTTTCACGTGTTTTTAGAGGATGTACATGAGGAAAGGTAACTGTTGCTCAGGCTGCAAAATTATTTTCTATTTTCCTTCATTTCTACAGATTAGAAGCTGCCAAAGATGACTATCGAATACGCTGTGAAGAACTAGAAAAGGAAATTGCTGAATTGAGACAACAAACAGAAGAGCTGACTACACTGGCAGAAGAGGCTCAGTCTTTGAAGGATGAGATAGATGTACTCAGGTAAAATCTGTTCCATTAACCCTTTTTAAACTAAACTTTTGTTTAAATCATTTTAGTTTTAAATATAAACACTTTCTCAGTGCCAAGGTTCTTTTGGATCCTCCAGTTAAGTATGCAAACCACACAATTCTGGTTAAGTAAATTAGTTATTTGTTATATAACTGATCAAAAACTATTAGTAATCTTAGCAATCCTACACCATCTTATGGTCATAACAAGTCACTCACTAGACTCTTGCATATTCTCTACTCACCTTCATCATGACTTGGACATCTGTTCTCATCAGGGAGTTAAACCCTTTCCTTTCCTGGGTTTGGATTAGTTGGACTTCAAGTGGTTCTTTTGGTTCATCATATAATGCTAATATGAACAATATCTGTTACAGCTCTATTCCACTGGATTTTAGCATGCAGAGTTCTCATGATTTGATGATACTAGGGGCCTACAGGGTGGGGAGCCCCTTTTACTATGGACCATAATCCTTCAGTGGTGGCGTCTTGCTGCCACAGGTTATTCAGAACAGTTATCTGCTACCCACCTGTATCACTCTTTCTAGCAAGGCTTATTTTAATACCGCCTTTTCTAATTCACCAGCAGCTTTCTACCAAAGCTGTCTGTCATGACCATACCAGGAATGAGCCCATCAGGCTGCACAATTCCATAAACTATGTGGGCAGCATGGATTCAAAGAGTAACTCCAGACAATTTAAAAGTGAAAACATTAGTAACAGGAGGATATGATTGCTTTCTTGTTCTCCGCATGATGTCCTAGAATGTCTTCTGCATTAAGTCAAAATACTGAGGAAGCTTCAGGACATTTTGTTAGTTTTCAGAGTACAAATTTGATAGAAATCTGTCCCTCCAGGCATTCTTCAGATAAAGTAGCCAAGTTAGAAAGCCAGGTAGAGTCATACAAAAAGAAATTGGAAGACCTGGGTGATTTGCGACGGCAAGTGAAACTCTTAGAAGAGAAGAATACAATGTACATGCAAAATACCGTGAGCCTGGAAGAAGAACTAAGGAAGGCCAACGCAGCACGCAGTCAGCTGGAAACATACAAGAGACAGGTAAGAACAGACATCATCAATGCAACAGTTCTCTGTATTGTTTAATGCTTTCTTTTCATAACATGACTAATACCTCAAAGTAAAAAAAGAAATTGTGAACAGAGGGCTCTTCTTGTTTAGAAGACTTCCATGTTTTGTAGGTACTACCTTTGTCCTCCTTTCCTGCAATTCTTATAATTATTTCAAGATTATATTAGTTTACTAATAAGCTGTATTTCCTACTTTTAAAAAATCAGCAAATGTTAAGGTTTTTCTCTCAACGTATTCCTAATTCATATTCAGTAGTGGAGCTTGAATTGGAGCCTCTTCTTTCAGAAAAAGTATCCATTTTTCACTTACAAATTTCCAGCAGCGAGGAACACACCACAGCTGGCATAAGGTATTCCTCTGGTTAAGTAACCTCTTTTTTTTTTTTTTTTTTTAAGGTTCTGGTTTGTCTGATACATCTGAATTTGTCCAAACTGTTGCAAAAAGGGAAGGATGCCTGTCATCCCTCTTGTGTATATGCATGCAACAGAGTACAAAATGCGTCACCAGCGCACTCTGTGGAGTGAAAGGCAGCAGTTTATCCTCCTGCATATCACAGTGCCATGTGATCCTGTGTCTGTAAAGGTGGAAGATAAGCTTAATCTCTCTGCTTCTACACTACATTGACATAGCATCATGATAGGATTCTTGTTATAGGGCCAGACAGAGCCTTGTTCATTAAAGCTGTAGCGCCCGCTCTGTATTTCTTCCTGCTCATAGGCTCAAATGGTCATGGCACAGGGGTCCCTATATGTCATCTTACAACAGAATAAAAATACAAAAGCAACCACTAATAACATTGCAAGCCCAGGAGCAGTGTGTGTCCCTAAGACTTGATAACACTTTCCCTGCACCTGGCTGTCTTAGTTATTAAGACAACTAGCTTCAGCCTCTTATGGGCTAATGACAAATACAGTCCAAATGATTCCACTAGAAAAAAATTTGGACAAGAAAAATGCTGAAATAACAGATAATCAAGGGGAAATGGAAGCATAGAAAGCTATGGCCTTTTATACATGAGTAGTATCATGTTTACTGGCTACAAATATTTCACTCCTTGGAACAGCTGAGCACATATTATAGTTGTGTAACCTTGACATCTGCATCTGATTGTTCTTTCACTAACAATAAGGATTTGGGAAGGTGCAGTCCCATCATTTGTGCTGCAAAAAGACTCCTCCTGTTCTTCATTCCCTGTATTTTATGGATGGAATTTCATGTCTGAGGAGCTGTTGATTTCTGCAAAACAGTTCTGCTGGCTGAGGCTGGAATAAATTTTAGCTGTCTCATGTGACAGATATGAGTTTTCTTCACCTAACCACAGTGCCTCAAAATGAACACAGAGTGTATTTGCCTTCAGTGTCTGTAAAACTGGGGTCCTTTTGAGACCTGCCTGTGAATCATAAGCTGTCATAAAATTTCTGGCAATCCTGAATTGTACTAAAAGAATTAAGACAGGTATAAGGATTATGATGTTATGTCAGTGCTGAGCACTAGTATGCCCCTGCAGTAGAATGTCTCTTGTCCACTCATGATGATGCCATTAGAGGAGTTATTTCTTTGGCTTAGCAGCTCTGCTGTAGAAATGAAAGTGCTTGGTTTAAATTCCTGTAGTGATCTGCAAGGAAATCATATTTTCACTCCATCCAGCAGTTTCTGTGAGATGTGGACAGTGGTGATGTATTGTGCTGGGAGATGTGATAACATTTTTTTGTTGTCAAGAAGTTTGGTTCACTTTTCTGACAGCAAGCACAAGCATTTTCTAAAAAACATTTTACTGCAGCATAAAGAATTGAAATGTGAAGTTTCCAGGATTATTGTTTTGTGATTTAATTCAGCCCCTTTGTGCATGTGCATTCTGGTATATTTTTAACAACACATATTGTTTTTCTTCGCTGCAAGATTCCTGCTTTACTCATTCCACATGTCAGATAATGCTCAGTAAATGTGATGGCAGTTCATTTTTTTTAATCTTCCACAGTACCATGTAACTGTATCTCCTCCTCTACACTCTCAAGTCCTAGTTCAAGACAATTTATTTGCTGCTGTGTTTTTCTACATACCATTACCATAACATGAGTGATTACAAACAGTAATGCATTTGTTTGCATTTGAGGTGAAAACATCCCTGTTTCACAAGTGGGGGCACAATCATGGGTGAAGCCCTGCGTTACTATTTTTTTTCATACCTGCAGTTATTCTAATAGCCCCAGTGGTAGATATCACATCGGACAAAATATTTTCATATCTAACATTTTTATACAGTTACTTTAATCTGATAATCTCAGAAATGGCAGGCCTGTGCTTTTTAATCTAAGAACAGCGGCAAAGTCCTTCTCTAAGCCCATGCAGATTTTTAGGCCTGGTAGTTATTTTGCTATAGCTATACACATGGAAAGTAGAAGATAATTAGAACCACTAGGCAGTCTCAATGTAGGTATGGCTACTGCTTTGCTTCACAATTTCAGTTAATCACGTTCTCTGTAATCTAAAAGCCATGAAAAAGCCTTCTTACGAAGTACATCTTTAGCTGGGTCTTCATTCAGCTTTTGTGTTTGCAGGTCGGTCTTTATTCAGCTTACTTGCTTCCATGCTCTCTGTGTTTCGAGCTTTACTAACGTTCTGGGAATGAGCCTTTGCTAGTAAAGGCTGAGAGTTTTGAAAAGGCAAGACTTCACTGATTTGCCTCCTGTTCAGTGATCATTTCTACTCAGCTTTCAGATTTCTGCTCGTTTAATTTTAAAAACTCTTTACTGATCTGTAGTTGAAAGTATACATGCAACTTTGTTAGCAATGTTTCCTTCTGAAATAAAGAAAACGGTTTATGAGCCTGTGGCTGAATCTTTGTATTGGTGTATTAAAAACAATTAGGAAAATCTCAGGTTAAGAAACGTTACCTGACTGCATAAACTGATGCTTGAATTCTGAGTGAGGCTTGTTAAATAGAGTTAACAAAAGGTGTAGATAACTTGCTTTCTTCAAAGCTTTTTCTTTTTTCTAGACTTCTCAGAAAGCAGGAGGATTTTTCTACTTTTCCTAAGCTCTTTGGTCCATAAAGTAGCTTCTTTTTTTTTTTCTGTAAACCATGCTTGGGCTTAAATTCTTGTTTTTAGATGTACTGAAAACACTTCACAGTTTTTGCTTGTGCTGAGATCTAATATATGAATGTTGATGGTTTTGCTGAAACACAGAACACCTGATGAAAGCAGTTTTTAGCATGTCCTATAGGTAACTATTTCAGTTGTTTACAACATGACTCATGGTGTATGGTAATTGGCTACTTTGTCTTGTGTATTTTGTTTTACTATTAATATTTGCAGACAAATTATTGATTCTTGTTCTCACAGGCAGTTGAACTACAAAACAGGTTATCTGAAGAATCCAAGAAAGCTGATAAATTAGATTATGAATGCAAACGACTGAAAGAAAAAGTAGACAGCCTCCAAAAAGAAAAAGATGTAAGTTCCAAGGTGTTATTTTTTTGGTAGTAGCAATAGCAACTTTGTGTCCATTATAACACAGAGCTACGGTAATTATAGTTAGCCTTTTACAGCAAACTTTTTGAATTGGGAAGTCTTTTTTCACTTAAAACTTTCTGACGTTTGTGTACAAGATCCTTTTTAAAACTAAGAACTGTACAGCATGGAATAACGTGACTGTACAAAAACATATGCAACCCATTTTTAAGCAGAAGAGTCTTCATATTTGGGATCTGAAGTTGTTCTTGACCATTTACCATGAGAAGGTTAAAGCACCCCAGGGTAATTGTAATGTATTCTGAAAAACTATTTAAAGTAGGGTTTCTGCAGTGTCATCCTAGAACTAAACTCCTGTTGCCTTTTTTATAAAACATTCCTTGAGGTGCCATCAGCATGTTTCTTTTGTGGAGTCACAACTGCTGCAGCAAGAGGCTTAAGGGTCGTGTAGAGGGACATGTCCTTTGTGGCGATCTTGCCTTTTATGACAGCTCCTTGTTGATCTCTTCTACTGCCAACATGGAACACACAGGATGGATACCCATCTATTCCTTTCCTCTCTTGTCATTCACTGCTAGTGATTCTGCAATTAATTGCTCTATCCTCTCTTGCCAAGACTTCTCTTGCACACTAGTTTCTCACAAATTTATTTCAACCTGTTTCTTAGAAATGTATACGCAGGTGCCTCAGACTACTTCAAACCAAGGCTGCACTTTGAGTTAGCAATTTCTTCGGCTTGTTTTAAGTCCATCTAGCCATCAGTCAGAATCTCTGTAGGCCTTTCCCTCAATAGTCACATTTCCTGACCAACTCTTTCTAAACTTTTCAGCCCATGCAGTTGAATAATGTTTCAACTGAAAGTTTTCACTTATTTTCTGTTCATAGGTCTTTGATTTCCCTATTTTATTATATTTTCAAACTATTGTGAACCCAGGTCCTTGATATCACTTCCATCTGCCCTTCAGTTGAGATTGGAATGCCCATAGTAACTGTATTCGTACTGTGCTTTGGCTTTCTTTTCTGCACTTTATTTAGTTTGTTTTTCCGGTTTTATTATGTTTGGCAATAGTAAGGTTGTGTCTGTGGCTTACCCATTGCTTGGTGGACCATTTCATCTTGCACAAAGGTTCTGAATTGCAAGCCATTGTCATGATAGTTTTATGCTTTACACTGCAGCAAACAGCTTTTTGTGGGGGAACGGATGTTATTTTTCAATACGCTCTATTGACTGGATATGCATCTTTGAAAAGTAGATTACAGCTGAAGTCTCTCAACATTTGAATTAGTGATTCACCACCTGTTACCTACTCTTTCTGTTCCCTGTTGTCACATACGTATCAGTAATGTTGCTCACCACAGGTCACAAACTGCATAGTGGTATCATGTCAGGTATATTTTGGAAATAGTTACTGAAATGTATTTTGTCCTTGTCCATCTGTTCTGGTGAAGTGTGGTAGCGTGATTGATTTCTTTAGCTATGTAGCTTAGAATTTTACCTCTGTGGTGTGTTGTATAAGTACTAAGATAATTTGGTAAGTTGACTTTGTCTGCAGTGTACAAGTGAAGCCCTAGAGCTTTTTCTATTTATTAAAATATTCTGGCATTGGTTTAACCAACTTGGTGTTTTCTGACTAATAGACTACAGAATCCTTGCTTTCAGCAGCTGAGCTTGAGCACTCCTTTGTGTGGCTCTTCCTCTGTAGTACTTATGGTAAAACCAGTTTTTTCACCTGTGAGTTTTGTGGAATGACTTTCAGTGCTAACAGAATGTACACTTTATTCACACTGTTTGACAGTTGCACCAGACCTCCCCTTGAAGGATTCAGAAATACAGCAGAAGCCTCTGTCACACCTCACCAAAATGTTCTTTCCCAAAGTGATTCCAGGTCTTGGGTCCATTTGGGCTCATATATAAAATATATCTGAATGAAACTGTTAATAGGATGAAATGCAAGGAGCTGTTAGCTGACACAGCTCCATACCTACACAGAGCTGAGGTCTGGCCTAGACCTTTTGGTAATACTGAACATGTGTGATTTTGGAGCAAACTACAACTTGGATCTTTACGTAGTTGCCATTTTCTCCTTTAATTTTTGAATCTTGATAACCTTCTGGACAAAAACTTGATGCTACCTGTAGTTTCTCATTTTTTACCAAAAGGGTACTTGTGCCCAATTGGGAGAGTATTTGCCTGATACTGCTGAGGACCCCATCTGTCTAGATCTCAAGGTGGTCCAGTCCTGTTCTTCAGTTCTCTTTGGACTGAGCCTCAAGCAATAAGTTCTCTTATATAGCTAGGATGCTGGTGAATGGCAAAGCCAATTGACAAACAGGAGGAAGGGGATATGGAAATGCTGCTTGCACTTGCACTGTTGAAAGACAAAGTGAAGTCGATGCAGTTTGCTTATTATGTTGACTGCGTACTCACCTGCTTTTATTTCACTCCTGGCCAAACCTTGGTTTCTTGATGAGGGAAGAGTCTACGGTCTCTTAATTCACTTCCTTTTCCCTTGGGATCAGCTCCAATGAGGGGAAAAGAAGGATGGCCGAGTGGCCTGGGTGGATGCTGTTTACTACCTGCTACCAGAACTTTGTCACTAATATCTGGATTCTGTAAGCTTATACCCTGATATTTTTACCCTCGTAACACAGAGCAGCAACCCTTCTCAAAAAAACACTGGTCATTTGGAATATAAAACATTTATGTTTATTCTGAAATAGTCTGAGATTCTTTAATTTTAAAATAATCTCTAGAGTTGCATTAAATTCTGTTTGAAGTATTGAAGGCTGTGCCTTTTGGCGACTTGTGTACAGTTAAAGATGGATTTGTAGTGCCAACACTGATACTCACTCTCTTTCCAATTATTCAGAGATTAAGAACAGAAAGGGATTCTTTGAAAGAAACTATTGAAGAGCTTAGATGTGTGCAAGCTCAGGAGGGGCAACTCACCACTACAGGTAAAGGACAAATAAGGAGACTAATTGCATCTTTTCTAAAGTTCACAAGACTTCCTGGGGAGTTCTGAATGTACTTTTGTTAAGCACAGAATAAAATGAAACTCACCTAAGATTAGCAGTGAAAAGCTGATTCAGCTATTCATAACTTCGTAAGTATTTTAAAACTTGAAAAGTTATTTCAGTCAATCAGAAATTTTAGTCTTCTCCCCAGTGTGATATTTTATGATGTATTTCTGATTTCTGTGTAGTTACATGATTTTCTTTAGAGATAGGTTTTCTGATGTGCGTATGACGTTTCATGTGTTGCAGTTCGCTTCTATGTGTAATGCTGCACAGCTTTGTAGTTGTTAGATGAGCTAGTGAGCAGAAAATACACCACAAAATTACTTCATCAGAATGAAGACAGAAATAATGATTATTCTACAAATGAGATTGTGCTTGTCTGTGTCTCTTGCTGTAGACTGACTTTGTGTGAGTTTTCATTGTCTAGCATTACTCTAAAACTATGAAATTCTAGAACGTGCTTACTTCTGGTCTTTTAAAGAAACTTACTGGTCTGCTTGCTAAATTTTTTACTTTTTTTTAACCCAGGATTGATGCCTCTGGGAAGCCAAGAGACTTCAGACAGTTTAGCAGCAGAAATTGTTACTCCTGAAATAAAGTAAGCTAATATGTACTTTGTTTCACTAACCTCTATAGTGTACCCGTAGATGAATTTAGTTTTCAGTGTTAGAAAGTTTCTACGATTAATGGGGTGTTTTTCCCTCTCCTTTTGGATTTCTGCACGACAGGAACTGTTATGCTTAAGACAAAGTTCAGTTGGCCTTTCTTGAGTTTGTATTGTGCTCCAATACAAAAAGGAGAACAAAAAAACCCTTTAGTCTCACATTGTGTCTCCTTTTTTCATGCAGAGAGTTTATGTAACTGCAGCTTTATATGTGCATGAACAGACAAATTTTTTGTAACAAGAATGTGTTATTGTAAGAAAAAATTACCAACATTCTGAAAGAAAGAGTGATTTATAAATTCCATTTTGTATAATAGCAGATGTTTACAAACTATTAAAAGGAAGAACAGCAGAGCTGAAAATCATTGTATCTTAAGATATTGCAGGCTGTGTTTAGCCTTGCCAGTATGCTAGAAGTTTTTAAGTTGTGTCTCAAAAATCTGTTAGCTCTTCAGGAAATCGTCTCTTTTATCTCTACCGATACTGATACAATGTTTTAACACTTGAAAAGCTCAATATGGAGTCAAAACATACTGTTCAGTAGTAAAATTAATATCTTTCTAGAAATGTAATAATAGAAGAGATTTGATTTTCTTCCAGCTGTGCTGCTGCACCTTATTACAAAAGCAATTCTTCTCTAGTTTTGTTCAGAATCCACAAAGGAGAAGAGTAATGTTTTCAGGCAGTGTTGAGGAAGTATGGAGTTCTTGCATAAACCTTCCACATGATTGCATGAGAGAGGACAGGACCTTAAAAGCCCTAAATAGCCAAACATAGCGTGTGGTTTCACCGACTCTTCATCAGTTTACCAGCAGTGTGCCCAGGTGGCCAAGAAGGCCAGCAGCATCCTGGCTTGTATCAGGAATAGTGTGGCCAGCAGAAGTAGGGAAGTAATCGTCCCCATATACTTGGCACTGGTGAGACCACGCCTCGAGTCCTGTGTTCAGTTTTGGGCCCCTCAATACAAGAAAGACATTGAGGTGCTGGAGCGTGTCCCAAGAACGCAACAAAGCTGGTGAAGGGTCTAGAGGACAAGTGCTATGAGAAGCAGCTGAGGGAACTGGGGTGGTTTAGCTTGAAGAAAGGAATGCTGAGGGGGAGACCTTCTCCCTCTCTGCAACTACGTGGAAGGAGATTGTATGCAGGTGGGTGTTGTCTCTTCTCCCAAGTAACAAGTGATAGGGTGAGAGGAGAGGGCCTCAAGTTGAGCCAGGGAAGGTTAGATTGGTCGTTAGTAAAAATTTCTTCACCGAAAGGGTTGTCAGTCATTGGAACAGGCTGCCCAGGGAAGTGATTGAGTGATCATCCCTTGGGGTATTTAAAAAATGAGTAGATGTGGTGCTTTAGGGACACAGTTTAGTGGTGGACTTGGCGGTGTTTATGGTTGGAGTTGATGATCTTAAGAGTCTTTGCCATCCTGAATGATTCTATGATACTATGAATACGGACTAACAGGGTAGAAGTGACTTGCCCGATTTCATGCAGTGGTTCATGAGATCACAGCCTCCCTTAATAATTGGCACTAAGCTTTGCATTCTCTGTATTTTACCTGTAAATCTGTACAGCTGTACTCTGAGATCTAATAGGGGCACTCGGGCAACTTCCTTCTGTTGTGCTTTCTACAGTTACAACTCCTTTAATCAAGTTTGTATTTGGGGGTTTGAAGGCATGATTATTGTCTCAACTCTCTCCCTCAAATAGGTAAAGATAACTTTCTGTTACATTTATGCTTTCTGTGGTAAACTGTTTTATTCTTTATAGAGATTGACATAAATTTTTCTACAAAATTGTATTTTATGTGTTTAGAGAGAAACTCATTCGCCTTCAGCATGAGAATAAGATGTTAAAGTTGAACCAAGAAGGTTCAGACAATGAAAAGATTGCCTTGCTGCAGAGCCTTCTTGATGATGCAAACTTGCGTAAGAATGAATTAGAGACAGAAAACAGGTAAGTTTTGTCCTCTGTTTCAGTTGACTTTTCAAACAATGCCATGTACTGTTGATTGTACTGTGTCAAATACTGGCCACTTTGGTACGAGACAGACATGAACTTACTGGAATGTCCAGTGAAAGGCCACAAGGATGTGATTACAGGGCTGCAGCATCTTTCATATAAGGAGAGTCTGAGGAACAGGGACTGTAAAGAGAAGGCTCATGGCAGATCTTATCAATATTTATAAGTATCTGATGGGAGGATCTAAAGGAGACAGAGCTAGACTCTTCTTGATGTCCAGTCACAGGGCAAGAGGAAGGGGGCAGAAATTAAAACACATTAAACACATTTCATCTAAATGCAAGAACTTTTTTTTTCTTTTTCTGGGAGGGTTGCTGAACACTGGAGTATGTTGCCAAGAGAGGTTGTCTCCGTCCTTGGAGATAAATAAAACACAACAGGACATGTTCCTGGGCAACCTACTCTAGGTGACCCTGCTAGATTAAGCCAGTCAGCATACAGACATCCATGGGACCGGGCAGCATGCATCTGAGCATGCTAAGGTAACTGGCCAATACTGTGGTGAGACTGCTCTCTATCTATGCTTTGTATCTGCTCTCTATCTAATTTGCCCTCATCTTTGCCTTTGATTGGGGAAGGTTCCTGAAGCCTGGGAAAAGGTAAATATAGCATTTGCTTTCAAGAAGGGCAAGAAAGAGAGTCTGGCGAACTACAGAGACTGGTCAGCCACACCTCATTTTCTGGGAGTTTCATCTGAAATCTGTTTCCAGCCACATGAGAGACAAGAAAGTAATTGGGAAAGGCCAGTATGAATTTATTCAGGGCAAATCATACCTAACTAATGCAGTTGTCTTGACGATGAGATGACTGCCTGTGTGAAGAAGCGTGAAACAGTGGATGATGCTTACCTTAGCTTTAGCAAAGCCTTTGGCACAGTCTCCCTTATGTTCAGAATGGTTAGATATAGACTAAGTGGACAGTTAAGTGAGTGCAGAATTGTCTGGACAAATGGGCCTAAGGTGTTATCAGTGGTATGAAATCCAACTGGCAACAAGTTCCTCAGTCATCAGCAGCAGGACCAGTGGTGCTCATCACCTTTATTAACCGCTTGACTGATGGGAGGGACTATACTCTCAGCAAGTTTGAGGATGGTACCACGTTGGGAGGAGTGATTGATATGCTGAAAGGGAGAGCTCTTATTCAGAGGGGCTCAGCAGTCCAGAGAAATGAGCTGATGGGATCCCTGTCCCTGGCTGGGAGTAGCCTGGCAACACTGGCTGGGACCAGTAGCTGGGGAACAGCTCTGCTACAAAAGCCCTGGGGTCCCTGTGGGCAGCAAACGAGGATGTGTCAGCTGGGGACCTTGCAGCTGGCTGTCCTCACCAGGGTGCTGGCAGTCAGTCTGGGAAAACCATCCTTCACCTCTAATCAGTACTTACGAGATCACATCTGGACATAGCATGTAATTTTGGATTCACCAGTACAAGACAGACATGGATGTACAGGAGTGTAGCAGAATGCCGCTAAGGTGAAGGACACTAGAACATGTGATACGTGGGATAAGACTGAGAACTGGGTTTCTTCAGGCCAAAGAAAAGGTGGCATAGAGGAGATAATACTCTGATATGCGTCTACCTGATGCAAAAGTGTCAAGAAGACAAAGCTTGACTCTTCTCAGAGATTGACAAGAGGCAACAGACAGGATACGGAGTATGGAGAAATTCTGGCTACATACAAGGAACAAAACATTCCCAGAATGTTTCAGAGTGCGAGAAGAGAGAACCAAAGAGATTATCAGACCTCCATCCTTAGAGGTGTCCAAACCTCAACTGAATGTAGTTTCCAGCAATGTGCTGCAAGTGCACCTGCTTTAGGGAGGAGGTTTGATTTAGACAAACTCTGGAGATCTCTTCCAACCTACAAGTTTATAAGATTCTGTGACTGTGTAAAAGTAGTTAGCTAGTAGCTCTCACACAGTGAAACTGACTATTAGATACTCTTGTTTCACATATATAGAAATGATTTCTTAATACATGCATTTATATTGTCTTGGAAGAGTATCAGAATGTCCTGGAAGACTGCAGGCCGTAATCACTGGAACTGCTGTATGCTCTAACTACTGTTGTAATTCTTCTGTGAATAAAATGCAGTATTGCATCTCTTGTGTAGATGACCTGAGAACACTGGACATCTAAAAATTTCAGACTTCCTTTTGCAGTTGGTTGGGGTTTTTTCTGAAAAACAAGATATAATCTCTTTCCTAGATTGGTAAATCAGAGACTTCTAGAAGTGCAGTCCCAGGTTGAAGAACTGCAGAAATCTTTGCAGGATCAAAGTTCAAAAGCTGAAGATGTAAGTAGAAATGTACATCAGACTTACATTCAAGTAGTTACCATTTTTGAAACTTCCAACTTTTTGTAAAAAATATGTAAAAGAAATGCGCCAGTGGAGATTTCTGATAGTTTTCATATTTACTTCTATGGTCTTATCACTAAATTGCGCTTCTCTAAGAAGGATGCAAGACATTTGTCTAGAAAAGTAAACCATCCTATGTAGAAAAGGTGTCAAATATGTTTTATTTGATTAATTCTCTCTGTTCCAATAGTAAACTTAGTGTTAAACTCTCTATTTTAATTAAATATTTTTTTCTGGAAATTAAGGAAATGTTAATTCTCCATGTCTTACTAAAATATCTGAATTTATTTTTGGTTCCGTTTTCTTAATGAAAGTTAAGGCCTTTCCTGCCAGTGGAAGCTCTCTAATTGTGGATTTAAATGTATCTTAGAATGCAAGAAGCCAGGCAGGCCAAAACTAAAAAAAAAAAAACAAACAAAAAAAAACAAAAAGTCAAATAATTAGGCCCTCAACATAATGCAGCATTTTCTGTTTCTGTATATGGAGTTAATTTTGGTTTTAATGTAAAAATACACATTGTGGCAGAGTTAGTGTGGAAAACAACTTTCAGTCTTCCACTCAAAAATTGTGTTTGTCATCTCCTGTATTTGAGAGAAGAAGCTCTACAACTTTCTTGAAAGCAGTGATTTGCAGGACTGTGCCATGCGCAGTGTATGCTCACAATCTCAGTGTACTGTGTTGCTAATTGGCAACAAGTTTTAATATGTTGCTTTCTATTTTTGTGGTTTTGTTTTAACTAATTTGTGTAAAAGTGGAAGTTTTTACTAGCTGCTTATTTTCATTTTAGAGTGTGTTTAATTTGGCTTATCTTTTTAATTTTCAGAATAAATTGTATGAAAGAGCACTTAGTTGGGTTCCTAAGTAACCTAGAATGCATTTTAGAATGCATTTTAAAACAGATCTGTCCTATTATATGATTCTGAGATATTCTTGGTTGTCTTGGTTGTTGGCCGACATCAGATTTTTCACGGTGACCAAGAATATGAAAAAAATATTCTTAGTTACGAAGTATTGTAAATGATCCCTGTCTAGCGAATTAAGCTTTCCTTACTGCAATTTTAACTGCGTCCCTTTTCGAAGCTCTGATTTGGACAGTAATTTAGGATGTTTCTGCACCTCAGTTACAGGACCGGTTGCAGCCTATGTAGGCATCATCTCACATGATTCTGTTACCACCATCACACCACCATGGTGCAGCCTGCTATGTGTACCAGGCAACCTTTGTCAAAGCAGAGCTGGCAAGTTCATAATGCAGTTGCTTCATTCATGGTTTCTGTGCAGGTCTGACTGTGCTAGTGATGATTTATAGGATCTAATCCCATGGCCTGTTTTGCTGAGTTCGATGTGTAGGATTTGATTCGCTCTTAAACAAAAGAGAGTGTAGCCTCAGAGAAGTGTTGAGGCTGCAAGAACCTGTGAAGGTACAGACACCTCATCCAGTCTCCCACACAAACAGAGCAAACCTCAAAGTTAAACCTATCTGCTCAAGTAGATGGAATTTGTGCTGGAACCACTTGAGTTATCCTTAAGATAGCCTTACGAAAAGAGTGATTCTTCAGAAGCATAAGAAAAAGGATAAGGAGAGACATGGCATACAGGTCATTTTCAGCATGTTCTGTTTTTCACTACTTTTCTGCAATAATGTGCTGAAATACGTATTTTTGTATACTTATACAATAAATATACTCAACCCAGAAAACTGAAGATCCCATTTGTATTCAGTCCAGAAATGTATGATGAGGTTTTTGTTTTGGTTTGGTTTTTTTAAGTTTTGTTTGTTTTCAAAGTTGAAGTAAATTTTAGGCTTACCAAAAAAGTAGTAAAAGCACTAACCTGACCCGGGCAAGTATCACTGCAATGATGCGTGCTGCTTCCTGAATTTCATATGGGGAGGCAGTTTCGATTTTCTGTTGAATTGCAGTGGAAGGCAGATGTTAGGAAGATATCGGTGCCATTAGGCTTGTAATGGGCACTGACAAATCCTATTGGGATGCATCCTGACTGTTGTCTTACTAGTCAGGGAAAGGCAGGCTACAGAATCAGCTCAGACATGCTTAGTGTGGTCAGAGTTCCAGGTTTGATTCGTTGTCCTCCATAATGCAGTGGTCATGTGTCGCGCTGCTCAACGGACAACCTGAACAGCCATGGCTACATCATGTGCATGCATTACTGTCTTTTGTCATCCTTGTTCTCCCTTTCTCTGCCCTAATCCCTTCCTGTATAAACAACTTGTCTGTAGTTACTTCTACTTCACTGGACCCAGTCTTGCTTAATCCATACCAAATCTGGTGTTTCTCATACTGTTATGTACTCAATCTTGGCCTTATATGCTCTTACTGATATATTTACTAACTCTTTGTCCCAAGAAGTCCCCAAAACTCTGGTACCTGTTTGGTTACCTGTGACCTTCAGCTACTTTGCTCATTTGGTAAAACACTGGAACAGGTTGCCCAGAGAGTTGGTAGATGCCCCGTTCCAGGAAACATTCAAGGTCAGGTTGGACGGGGCTCTGAGTAGCCTGATCGAGTTGAAGATGCCCCTGCTCATCGTGAGGGGATGTTGGACTAAGTGGCCTGTAAAAGTCCCTTCCAACCCAAACTATTCTATGATTACTCTTAGTGTATGTGAAATCTGACTGTCCGTCATGGTGCTGTTTACCGTTTTTGTCATCTTTTCACTGCATTACCAGTTTCATCAAGCGATTTTTCTCACGTCATGAGCCGTACTTTTCCTCACCCTGCTAAGTTATGTTAACCTCAAACCAGAGCCTTGTCCGTCTGCCTGCGGCCTTAACATGCAGAACTTTATTCTCAAAATGGGGACAGACCTGTTCCTTGAGCTTGTTTAAGCATGAAAGAAATTTCCAGCAAAAAGGCTTTGTTTCTATAGGTGTGGGGTTTTTTTTGTGATGTAAAGTACAGGTAGCAATTAAATGCTGGGGAGGATACTTGTTTTCTAAAACCATACCATACGTATTTTTTTCTGGTGTTTGGTAAGTGAAACTTGTTAGCAGTGGAAAGAAAAAATGAAATAACAAGTGTGCATTTCTATTATGAACAAATAAAATGTTTGAACAAAGTTAAATGTAAAACTAGCTCACAATAAGATAAAGCTTTTTTTTTTAATTGGGATTTTTTTTGAGAGAGAGACTGGTCACCCTATGAGAGAGCAACAATTATAGTAACTCCATATAGAAACAGATTTGGATATGTGGCTTTTAAGCTGAGACTGAAAAAAAAAAAAGAATGCCCATTTTTAGTATAATTTATTTGAATTTATCTACCTTGCTACAAGTATATACAGGATCTTTGGGTGGCTAATATTGCACATTTTATCTTGTATCCTTTTTCATTATCTCATGTCTTGGGTAAATTACTCTGGGTGAACTCAGTCCTGCTTCTTTTAATTATGTGTGTTGGTTATCATTGTTAATTTCTTGCTTGTGAGAACATGTGATCCGTCTAGATGGGAGAGGGGTTACTCCCACAACAGTGCTGGCACTATGCAAATAATACATATCAAAATATGCCAGTGAAGTCAGTGTTGACAAGTAGTTGTGTCTGTTCCAAGCCAACCCCAAGCCAAATACAAGGATTAGAATAGAATAGAAT
>VWZZ01000603.1:807-36928 GCA_013399095.1 Psophia crepitans
GTTACCCTGCTGGTTCCTATTATCTCATGCGCCCCAGGGTCACCTCTAGACTTCAAGCGTGCTGCAGTGTATCCAGCACGCTTCCGAGCAATAGTCTGAGAGCTCCCACCAGCACCCCGTCCTTCCAGGCTGGTCGTGTTGCCCCAGCACTTGTCACAGGCAAGGCTCCTGTTATCCCCCAGCCCCTTTGAGCTTAGTTTAAAGCTCTGTCAATGAGCCCCGCTAGCTCCTGGGCAAAGACCCTTTTCCCCCTCTGAGAAAGGTGAACTCCATCAGAGGCCATCATACTTGGTGTTGTCCAGGCCATCCCACTGTCAAAACACCCAAAGTTGTGGCAGTGACACCAGCCATGGAGCCATGTATTTATGGACTGTGTCCACCTGTCCCTCTTAGCATTGCAGCCCACAGCTGGAAGGACGGATGAAAAAACAACCTTTGCTCCTGTGGGAGCTGTGGGAGCCCATATCAATATGGGGAAAAAAACCATCATCCTTGATTTCAAAATTATTCTAAAGCTTTCCCTCTCCACAGCCAGTGAAAGGAATATTAATTTATTTACTGCAAGATGAAAGCAAGCTCCTGCATCTCCAAATCAGCATTCGCTGCTTCAGAGGATTCTTGAAGAGCAGACTATTTTACAATTGCATGTTCCTTTGTAGTTGTGTAGCCTAAGATATTCCTGCGGTTCCCATCCAGTCAACATGTGGCTAAACCAGGGATCGATGGTTCAATGACAGTATAATGCATTACTGTTATTTTAAAAATACATATTACATATGCATTTAAGTATATAATACATACATATATATTTACATATAAATGTATAATACCTACTAAAGTAGGCAGGTGGTAAGACCTGAGCTCTAGTTTGTTTCAAGGACTGATTTGTTTTTAAAAGTAGAGATCATTGATTTGACAGGTAATACGATCCATGTGTTAGAAACATAAAGCTCCTTTCCTCCTCAACAGGATTTTAAAAAACTAAACACGTGAGACTTACTTAAAAGTCTATTTTTTAATACCATGAAATGTCCACAGATTTCTACCGGCACTGCAGTGGAATGCTATGTAAAAGACATCTCTAAGATTCTTAGGTTTTATTGCAAATCAACATATATTCTAACACGTATTCTAACAATAATATGCACTTTGTTAAACTGCCAGATCAATTTTGCATTTTCATAATGAAAATTTGTAGCTGTCAACATCAGTACTTTTTGAACGAAGTACAATATGGCAAACCATCATCCCAAGCACAGATCTCCTTGAAGTTCCATTTAACCAGGGAATGACCCTGCACCTGAGACTAAAATAACACAGAGCACTATTTCTCCTACAAAATAAAAAGCCGAGTGACTTTGCTTTGTCCTACACATCAGCCTTGTGGACTGTACATCATAGCTATCACATCCACATTCATCCATCATTCCTGTTTCCTTTCAACAGGACTAAATCACACTTTTTTTAGTCTGTACTTCAGCTGCCAAAAAACCTGAGGCGTATATGCAGCCTGTTCTAAATTGCTTCATAAAGCTTCACTTACATAAATCTTATTCTACCTAAAGCTCTATGTGTAAGTAAAGATGTTTTAGTGTGCAGGTGAGTGCATAGCTTTTCCTCTTATCTGATTTTACCAAGCATGATTCAGAGTGTTTGAGAGTTTCTCCATGAACAGCATAGCAGGGAGCCCTCCTTTTTGTGGATTTATATCTGTACCTCCTAGCCACTTCCTGCGTACTTTTAATATACTCAGCACCCTCCTATTTCCCTTGCCTTCTCTTCTTCTTCACAGTATTTCCCTGTTTTTCTTCTCATGTCCCTACCTCCCTGACTGACCGATGGTCATGCCAGTTTTGTTTCGGAGCTGACAAGGTGCCAGGTGATTACCTAGTACACACATCTTGACCGAGCATCTGATTCCTGCCTCTTGAAATGGATAGGGCTCTGAAACGTAACTGCGTCTTCCTCAGTGCACACTGTGAAGCACTCCAGCCAGCTACTGAATTCCACAAAACTTTAGAAGTTTGATTCACAGTAGGTCATTGCAACCAGAAGTTTTCTGAGGGGACAGACTAATAGACATAATCGCTACATAACCATTTATTGCTTGGAAAACCAAACCAAAAAATAGTTAGCATTTTTATTTTAGAAGATCCATCAACATTCTGTGGCCTTGCTAATAAGACCAATTAAGAAAAGTTATAAATAAGAAGTTATTTAAAGCTTTTCAGTTTGAGATCATTACATTCTATTTTAATAATATTCACTGTTATTTCTGAGACAGGTTATAAAGAAATGATGCATAAAAAAGTGTAAGATGAAAGGTGCTTAAATGGAAATGATTTTGCAATTTGACAAATTAAACTTAAAAGGAGAAAGTTCAAACAGAAAATGTCTCTACTTCTCTGATAATGCCAGTATATTTTTCTAAAGTTTTGTTCCTCAAGCAGGAAATAGAAGCCATTTTCATCTTGGCTTTATTCCAATTTTATAGCTGAGAGCAATCAAGTTAGCTTTCACAGCTTACTTATAAAGGCTCAGAGTAATTAACAGAAATATAATTTAAGAAAATTGTACCTTCTTGAATATCACATTTGCACTGAGACAGCATAATTGCTTCATTCCGGGCTACTGGAAGATTCATGTGTTCCCCAGAACCTAAAGTGCTAAGAACTAATTTTCTCTGTTTGGAAGGAAAAGGGTAAAAGGCGAAAGAAAAGTTTAAAAAAATTTTGGTTCATTTAGCTGATGGAACATCGTTCTTACAAGCAAAAAAACCAGCTTTGTTTGAAAGAAAAGTGCATACTTTAAAGACAATATTAAATAAGCTTGTTGATGCAAAACTCAGGAGTAGGAATTAATGAGGCATCAGTGTTAAATCTCCAGAGTTAGCACTTAAGTAAGAATAGGCATTCATACCTATAATTATAGTCTTATTACCCATTTTAAACATGTACTGACAAAAACAATTATTTACCACCTCCGTTAATAACTCTGTAACTCCAGCCAAGGCAGTACAAGGATACTACTATGACAACTGACGTAACAAGAAAATCACTGGGAAATCTGAAAATGCATTACCGTGCACTGCTTTTGGGGTTTTCTCGTTCGTATTTTTGCAGATCAAAACACTTTTTTCTCAGTAGACACCCACTTATGAGGTGTTCTATAACCACATGGACTGTTTAAGAGCCAAAATGCTGGCACATTCTGGTCATTAAATGAGGAAAATATGTAACAATTAGATCTGTTAATAGTTTGTATATATTCAGCGATTCCTATGAAAAACAGAAGAGCCAGAACATTCTTTCCTTTCTAATATTACCACCCTTCTGGAAGTGGTGCAGGGGGCTGACACCATCAGCTGGCTTCATGCACCAGTAATCCCGCCATTAAGGAATTAAAATGAGCCTTTCCTTTCTCAGCACTGGTGCAGTTAATAGAAGGCAGCAGTTTTGGACACAAGAGATGGGATCAGCTGCAGGCTCAGGGAAACTAGGCAGTTGTCTACGGTGGCAGACTAACCTGTGTAAAATCATCCTGGAAAGGGGCAGAAAAGTTCTTACAGACTAATTGTTATGCACAAGACCCTCAGGACAATTTTCTCACTGGTGATCCTAAGAAAGCGAGCAGTACGGGGTCAATGTGATTGCTGGAGGAGTACAGTTTCACGGCTGCACCATATCTTATTTCCTATCCTCTGTACAGTAACAAGAAGCACAGTTGTCCAGTATTTTTTTCTTATCTGCAAGGCAACAAAATTCAATTTTTGTCTACACTGCTGAGAAGGTGTGAGCCACTTCTGACTGGAAGCTGCAGAATTAATCTTGTCAGTAAATGCACTAAGCTGAGGCTGTTGCTTTCATCTGTATCTTTTGGTTAACTAAAGGGGGCTGCTTCTTTATTACTTAATGTGTTGTAAAGCATTCTTCCGGTGCTGAATCAAATCCAGGCTTAATTTGGACAAAAATGCATTGCTAAGCTCAAGCCCAAAAGCAGATAAACCTCATTAAGACGCCCATTCTAGTGTTCCAGTTACAGGAGGTTTTTTAAGATCTTTTAGCCAATGCTCTTTTCTTGCCAATTTTAAAAACCACAGCACAAAGGAAAATCCTCAGAATTAAAGTCCATATTTGCAAATAGGGCTTTAAGTGTGTTTTATAATTTCTGCATTTTCCATTTGAAATGTAGGACAAATTATATTAACATCACAACCTTCTCTTTGGGGCTTACTAAATACCAAATATATGGCTTTCATAATATCTTTTCAATTTGAACAACCACTCTGTTTCTATGTATTACCTATTTTTGGCTTAGGAAGCCCACAAGGAATCGTTTTGCACTGTAGAATATGGTGTTTACTGTTTTCTCCTTTCAAAACAGTTGCAAAGATTTTAATGGAGAGAATAAAATTAAACATAAAATTCATCAAAGCAGTATTATAGCTAAACTGCTCCTCATAATATTGCTAAAAATTCTCCTGCACAAATTTAGATTCATACAACTATAAGCCAGTTAAAATCTGCGTATTTTCCTGCTATGTTTTAAAGTATTATGGAAGCATTAGGATTGGGACCTGAGACACAAGATCATCCTTTTGACTATATGTAAGCCATTTACTGATTTGACATCCCATTACCATGCTGTATAAGATAAATACCACCAACTTATGCTTCCCAGTAGTGTCCGTCGTACTCCATGATTACTAACAAAAAGACTGAAAAAGCTTCTGCTTTTAGGAAAACCCCAGTGGGCAGTGGTTTCTGAGCAGTTTAAGCCAGGTACCTTGACATGTTACCATGCCTTTAAAGGACAGCCCCACCGTAGCACTGAGTACATGCGATCCTAGGGTAAATCAGCTCAGGAAGCTTGTGTGTTTGGAAACTAACTCTATCAAAGGAGAAGGGGGACAAAAAAGTGATTATTTCTCACAGAGATCAGCTCCCTTGATGAGCTGAACCCATGGTACTACAAATGGTGGTTGTCGGTGGCAGAGGACACGGTGGGACTGACCATACATGGCCACTGAAAGCTGCAACTTCACCCTTAGAGCCCTTGGGGAGAAGCATGGCCTTCAAGACCTGAGGTAAACTCCTGGCTCTGCTGCCATTAGTCTCACCTCCTCTCCATCCCCAAGCCCTCTCTGGTGGTTCCAAGAAGCGTTCTACCTTGATCGAGCTTAGGGGGAGAAATTATGCGTTACCTGACAGCTTGGCAACGACGCAGTAGACTGCATTTTAACACATCCTGTGCTTGCTACTGATGCTACATTACTGCAGGTTACTGGGTAAACGACACAGTGAGAACACATAAACCCTAAGACATCTGATTATCAGGCACAGCCTGAACTGGTTTCAGTTTGAGGCCAAACTACAAGTGGCTTCATAATACAATAAGGTTTTGCCCGTGCCACGCACCAGATAGCTGCAGGGAGGTGAGTGATATGCTTGCTGAGAGCCGGCTGCCTCTGGAACCCGAGGCTGTTCAGGGCTTAACCTGCTCTGTCAGTACACTCCTTTCTAGCCCCCAGTTAGTGCCTCTCGCATGGCTCTTCACACACAGATCACTTAGCACCAAGTCAAGCACCACTTAATATCGTTGTGCGTTGCACAGCAGAGACATATCCCAGGAGCTTTGCCATTGATTTGACTGGGCTTTAGATGATCCCTGTAAATACTAAGATAAACTTCAAAAGCTGGCAATTCTAATTACGCCTGGCAGGAAGATTTCCTCTGATATTCAGGCACAATAATAGTAAGCCTCACAGAATAAAAACTGTAAAAGACTTTTTTTAAGGAGCAATGTCACTATCTATGTACCAGTATCCAAGATCACAGCCTGATTTGATTTAGTTTCATTTATGTCACTGCTTTTACCATCTCAGTATTTTAATTATTGAAACTTATTTTACTTCTATAGAAAGAGTTGATGGATGTAAAAAAAAAACCAAAAACCAAACCTCACGGGGAAAATAAATAAATAATGTCTATTATTTATATATAGCAATAGAAAGCAGAGAAGTTGCTTTCTTTTTTCAGTACACATCATGCATCTGGCAAGTATTTTTCTAGGTAGTTCTTATTTTCTGGACTTTCTGACAGATTGAACTTCTGAACGGATTGGTCTGTTATTTTCAAGTTATTCCCTGGAAAATATAGAAAACATAGAAAAAATATGAAAGTGAAACTGCAGCTTTACTTTTCATTTCTTATTTAATTAATTGCAGTGTTTGCTTTTATGATACAAAACATTTTTAACTAAGATCTTAAATGAGACACAACTTTCATAATGATATTGCACTAAATGATCTAAGTCTTCACAAAATGTTTCACTTGTAAACTGCTCCAAGAATGAGCTGAAAAATTAACAAAGAATTAGCTCATTCATGACTTCCTACTCATTTCTATCATATATGAAATCCCATTTTTCAGGTAGGAATTTTACTACTGCTCCCATTAAACAGGATTTCACCCCTTTTTCTTGATATGATAGTGGTTATATACAAACTTCCCACTGTAAGGTCACCTTATAGTGGGATGTTTTTGCTGGGCAGTTAAACCTGCATCAGTATTTAAATAATATTGTTAACACAGCTCAGAGCACTGACTTCTAGAGTCTGCAACTGGTCAGAAACACCAGTACTTGTAGTCCTGCAAATAGCTCTTGTTGCTTTATGACGTTGATTCTGAAGCCTAATGACCTAACTGAAGTAATAACACTGTAATTTGACTTTTCTCTATGCCTGCAGCAGACCTCAGAACACGGAGCCCGCCCAGAGCTCCCAGCCATGCGCTCTGTGCCCTTCCTTCGTGCCTCACAAGTACCCAGGAGATGCACTACCAGAAGACTCTTCACATTTTCACAGGACTGGTTATACGCTCATTTAGCTCCCCTGCTTGCCTCACTGCGGGGCTGGGTGGGCACTGATGCTGCCAGAGGGGAGGTGGCCGGAGGGAAAGATTGCAGGTGGAAGGTGGAGAAGGAAGAAGGGCAAGAACATTTTGCAGTGGTAGATGATCCTCAGCTGCACTTACAAAGCATGCACTCCTTCCCAGCACCAGGGCCTTTACCAGACTGTTTCCTCTGCCTTGAAAGGCTCCAGGTGGCTTAGGTGGCCTCTGCTAGCCACAACATCCATAGGTTTCCCCTTCTGACCAATGCGTAGTCAATATGAGATTTTGTGTCTCATTAAACATTACACTGTAGGGACAATAAAAGTAATTGCAATTTTATCCCAGATACAAGAGCATGGTAATGCTTTGCTTCATATTAAACTACATTAAAGCCTACATTTTAAATGTAAATGAAATGGCCAAACAATTGCCAGTCTTCTGAGCTAGTATCGCATGGAGTTCAGGCCCAGCAGAACTTTGATAATAACCAGAAGGTACATTTTGAAGCAGTGTGATGGAATCAGCAATTAAGTAACGTGATAAATTAAAACTAACATCAGCAAGTGAAGACCGGCGAGAAACAATCAGCAAGTGGCAGAAGGTGAGATACATACAAGGGAAAATGGAAACTGGAAGCTGCTACAAAAGAGGCATGTGATACGTAACTTGGGATACGCTGACTTACACAGAAGCCTGTCTCAGTCCCTGGACATGCCCAGGGCTGGGGAAACAGGACACTGACACCAGGCTGAGGTCACTTGCCTTACCTTACCACTGGGGCACCCCGAGCTCAGCTGCTCGGGGAGAGACCTCCGGGTCCCCACAGTGCCTTGTTGCTGATTACCCACTGCTGTCTCCGAATCAGTGCATGCTTTGAGGTAGGTCTGCCCTGCAGGTGAGGAAGTGGTTTGATGACACCTACAGCAAACCTAGCTAGCTTTAATGTCTTTAGCGGGTGTGCCAGTGAGGCGCCAACAGCACGGGCTGGTCCTGGGACATCAGAGAGATGTTCTGTCCTACGCTGAAGCCTGAGCCAATGCACTGCTGGTCAAACTAACTCAGCTCTGCCCGCATGGATGCAGTCATGCCTGTGACACGTGTGCCTAGGCATATTCTTCAAACAAGTCTATGGATATATGAATGCACTAGCAACAAATTAAGATAATCTGGATAGATCCAAAAAGTCATTGAGCCTTTCCCATGACCCACCCGTATTTACTGACCTGTAATGGCTTCAGGGTGAGTATAGCCTACAATGTGTTTTCCAGCTCTGATTTTTAAGATTTTAACACATAATACACATCAGAAATAGGAAATATTGAATTATTAGATATGTCATTTCAGGTTTCCCCAGGCTATGTAAAAAATTAAATCAAAGTACGCTATACTTTTCCCACAGTCAAAGGAAAGTCCCAAGGCAAAATCGTCCTCTCCAATCTACTTTTCTATTTCTAGTATGCATTTTACAAATAACTTTTGCCTTATCAATTATTTTACAGATACTAACGGCAGCTTGTGATGCATTATTGAAAAGAAAGAAGTCTGTTCGTTTGTAGCCTTGTGTGTAGAAAGTGAACTGCTTAATTGGATGCTTCTCACAGGCTGCCACAACTCAATTTAATGAATATTTAATGACGATATAATGTAGCTATTTTTAACAAATAGCTGACTGATGCAAAAAAAAAAGGGAGAGCTTCACAAATACAAGCATTGGATTTCAATACAGTGCACTGCAACCAAAAAAAGTCTGAAAACACAAGCAAGCAACTACTACTATATACTTCTTTTTTCAGTATGAGGACCAGCCACAGAAATATTAATGGTACCAAAAATTCTATAAGAGATCAATTTTAGACTAAGATTTATTAAGAATCACATCATGTTTATGACCCAGTGGTATGAGTATTTAATTGCTTATCAGACATATTCCATTAAATTTGTTTAACTACATAATTCTTAGAAGAAAAATGAGGTGGTTACCAAAATTAGAACAACCAGAGTTTTATTTCTGCATCCTTCTCATTTGATTTTCTTCTTCCCATCCTCCTGTATTTCATCTGCTTCCCAAATTGTTCACTCCTCCTTTTCACTTTCTCTCTGGGTTTGGTTACACTACTAGCTGAAGACTGCTGCTTTTTCCAACCCAGTTCTAGAAAGACACACCACTGAAAAGCTCCAGACTGTCTGCAGGAAAAGGTGTGATGCCACAGATCCAAATGCCATTAGTAACAGCTGGACAGATAGTCTGCAGCTCATCCAGGAGGAGATGAGATGTGGAGGAGGTGACAGGATTTCAGGCCAGCCTGTGCTTACAGCCATTTTTTTTACCCTGCATTGCATGAAATGCCTCTGCTTCCTTTCTGTACCAGCTGCAACCTCCATTTTTCCACCCCACACCCCCACACATTGTTTTTTTAAGCCAGTCTTGACTCGTTAATCTGTGGTGATCATCAGGAGTCAGTTCCCCATATCTTCCTTCCTCACCTCTGAAAGGCATAGCTAATGAATCTAAAGAAAATAGCACATCAGCTCATAAATATTGCGAAAATTACCTAGGGCTAACATGGTTGTCAAGCAACCAGTTCCCTCCTAATCACTTCAGCTAGGGATGGAGATAGGCTAATGTTGATCTGGCAAGTCTTTTCTGACCAGAAGAATTGCTATCCTATTCTATTATTACATGTGGCCTAGTGTCATGTCTCTAACAGCAAACTGCAACCAGGTGTTTCAGAAGTATACAAATTTTTACAATTAGGAAACGATTCATGACCTGGAAATTTTTTTCTGACTCTTAATTTGTAGTGATTGGCATAATGTGCCCTGTATGTCTGTATTCTAACACAAAGATGAATGTTGCCTCAAAGCGAAGATCTTTCCAACAACGAGTTTCACAATTAACTGTGTTCTGTACCTTCTAAAACATCTTGATTTAAATGTAATTCCCTTAGATCTGCTTGTATCTCTCCTTATCCTTTATTACAAGTAATGATAATTCAAAGTGCACAGTACACAGTTGCAGTTACTACTTTCTACACTTCTTTCTTTTTTTTAATATAAGCC
The DNA here is from genome assembly GCA_013399095.1 of Psophia crepitans. Taxonomy (NCBI): domain Eukaryota; kingdom Metazoa; phylum Chordata; class Aves; order Gruiformes; family Psophiidae; genus Psophia; species Psophia crepitans. The sequence goes on from VWZZ01000603.1 coordinate 10,761, forward strand.
AACAAATCTTTTCTATTTGCTGACACTTAACATTCTTGTCATATTATCACTCTGAAGAATCATAGAATCATAGGATGGCTTGGGTTGGAAATGAACTCAAAGATCATCTAGTTCCAAACCCCCCCCGCCATGGGCAGGGACACCCTACATTAGACCAGATTGCCCAAAGCCCCATCCAACATGGCCTTGAACACTGCCAGGGAGAGGGCAGCCACAGCTTCTCTGGGCAACCTGTTCCAGTGCCTCACCACCCCCACAGTGAAGAATTTCCTCCTAATTTCTAATCTAAATCTCCCCTCTTTTAGTTTAAAACCATTGCCCCTTGTCCTATGTTTAAAATCATATGCCCCTATCATTATCTACCCGAGTAAAGAGTCCCTCTCCATCCTTTTTATAAGACCCTTTCAAGTATTGAAAGGCCGCAATGAGGTCACCCTGGAGCCTTCTCTTCTCCAGGCTGAACATCCTCTGTTCTCTCAACCTTTCTTCACAGGAGAGGTGCTCCAGCCCTCAAAAAGGACTATCAGAACTGAGTACAGCGTTTCAGATGAGGAATTCTCTATATATCCTGCTATATGCAGAGGGGTTACTTCCACTGAATCATTCAGAAAAAAACACTACCTTTTTTTTCTTGATTAAACTAATTTAAAACTCAAGGCTTTGATGGTAGAACAATTTTTCCATTTTGCTTTTATAAGGATAATTCTTCTAAACAATAACAACATTTGAAACTGTATCTTAAACTATTTTTTTTTCCATTAGCATTTTAACACATTTTCATGTTATTTCAGATCACTCTTTTCAGCGTGCTTTCCTTTACCATCATTTCTTATCTCCTCATCTAACTCCATTGGGTCCCTCTGAGTTGTTTCACAGGTTTGATTTTGCCTAACCAACATGATTATGTATTGTCTGCATAGTCTGTCTTCTCACCGTTCATATACCGCTATCCAATGATTGATAAATACATTAGGCAACATCACTTCTAGTGTGCCACAAAGAACTCCTGCAATGCTGAAAACAATCCAGGAGCCATTGCTTTGTTTGCAATCTCTTGGCCAGTTTCTTTATCTAGGACAGTCATACACCTTTGATCCTGTGAGCAGCTCGTTTCCAGAACATGATCTTAGTGGAGACTTTTGTCAAAGGTTTTTGAGTTGATCATTACAGCTGGTAGTTTTCCATTATCCATTGTTTGGATGGTTCAAAACCAATTATCTGTGACTGTAAAAGTATGGTCCTTCTCCGCAAAAATAGGGATGGTTCTACCCCTTGTATTCTATATTTTATAGTTGTTTATATTTGTGTTTATATTTTATGTTATATCCTATATATATATGTGATGGTTCAAAGAAGGCTCATTGAAATAAAATTTACCTAGTACCTTTAAAAATAGTGTTTATTACTATTTTACTGTCTTGAAAAATCTATACTGGTTCTGTTGAGATTAGTCTGTCTTTCTAATAATTCCTTGATTTTTTTTAATTAATTCTTGGGTGATTGTCATCAAGACTACCGCATTTAAAAAGATGTCCAGAAGGCCTCTGTAACTCTTCCCCAAATTGTAATAGAAATTTTTTTCCTTTTTTTATACTGTGTATACTACCTGCAGAGAGTCTGAGCTGCAGTCCTTTGGTTCAGTTCCATGCCATTCTTCCCACAAAGATGGAGCCATAATGACATGACTCCACACAAAATGCTTCAGAGGCAAATTGAGCTGGAGAGTGAAATTTATGTCACCACAGGTATAGCACTTTTCTGAAGGCTTGGTGCACTATTCCATTTCTGAGTTAACTGCCGGAGCCAGTTGTCCTACTGGCAGCAAATGGACTACAAAAGGAACCCTGCTGTGTGGTCAATATGTTCCCAAGCAGCCATGCTGTCAATTTGTTCATTTTTTATATAGAATTGCTATGAAAAGCCATGCTATGATTTGAGGGAGAATAAATCATGCCACATTAATACCAATTTTATGTTAAACCAATTGTTCTGTTTTGTTATGTTTCTATGTTGAGAGAAAGAAAAATTATTCAGGCAAGCAGACTGGCAGAATTTGGGGAGTTTCTTAGCTCCCTTTAGTTACTTGACTTTCATTGTATGTTTGATGGGATTAGAACCTTTAAAATTATATATACTTTCTGGCTCTTAGCATAGATAATCTAAAATTTTGCTTTTAGCAAGGACATGCCCTTTATTTTAAAGTTCTAAAGAACCACATGGTAGAGATATTCAGTAGGTAATGTAATCAGAAGCTCTTTGCAGAAAGTTAATGGTCTATAGGAATGGAAATTTTAACCACATGTTGTTTAACAAACTTAATAACATGATCTTACATGCATTTATTTAAACATCACTTACTTAGGCTTTCCTTTCTTGATTTTACATAAAGAACTTTCAAAATACTCTTTCAGAAATCACTTTTGTATTCCTGCATCCTGCTTATTAGATAGTACTGCAACAATGTAAACCACTTAAAATTTAAGAAATTACATCACCTGATGCCATGGTTGATTTACAAAAAAAAACCCCACCCCACTCCACCCAAAAAACCCCAGCAATAAAATCCCCACCAAACTATATTACAGTTACTTGAATCGTTTTGCTAAATGTGCCCTAACAGCATGAGAAATTTTCATTCAATACAAAATAAAACATACATCCATTTTAATAGCATAGGGATGAAAGGTCTGAGGAAGCAGGTATTGGCTATACTAACTAGTTTTTTTTAATTACTGTGCGTACCTTAGATGAAAAATGCTGTGTGCTATGTGTGCAAAGTGAAATTCTATAAATTCAAAATACATTTTAATTGAAACTTTTTGCAATCATTGGCTTACAAATAGTCACAATTATTTCCTTACAGAATATTTGAGCAAAACCGGAGGTCTGTGTCAGCATAGCTTTAAAGTTCATGTTTATGAAGGGCCTCTTTCTGGCTTTTGTACTCGCCTCAACAGATTTTCATGTCCAAAACTGTGCATATATCTGATAAACTGCATACACATAAATATACTTAGTCTATTGCAGTTGCAAATTACTATGATTAGGCAAATGTAGGTGCATCTAGGACACCAGTCATCCATTAATGTAGGTATAATAAAGATATTAGTCACCTAATAGAGCTGACGTTTTAGCCTCTGACCTGACTACATTATGCTTGCTTTCTGTATCTATGGATCTGACCTGAATCAACAGAAGATAGGAAACTAAATGTGAAACTAGGACTTAAGGATCCCCTTAGTCTGGGACAGATTCAGAAAAAAAAAAAAATTAATCTAATTTCTGTAAAATCAGAATTTTGGAGGGAAAAATTCCACTGAATTATTCTCTGCTAAAAAGAGCATCAATGGATCACAGAGATAAAGATTAAATATATAAGAAATGCTCCCACGTATTTAATTCTGACTTTTTTGTAACTATACTATTTAAATAAATAAAATTCTAAAATAATCTAAAATCCTCCTTTGACCTCATTTTGTCTTGTTCTTTTTGAATGTGTGTATTCACAAATGCTACCAGACAAGCTCAGAAAGGATTCCGTCAGGAGAACATCCTAACACAGTGACTAGCAGGCTCCACATTGCTCTTAAAAAAGTGGTATCTTCTAGCCACGGTCCAAGCAGAGCTGGTAGCAAATTATCACACACTGGATGTGACTCAGAGAAGCAGCAGCAAGCAAATGCCTCTAATGGTAGGACAATTAGTAGGGAATAAAAGTGATAACAAGTACAAAAAACCCTGGAAACCAATTCGAGTGCAGAAGAATAAACTTTAGGAGGAAAACATGGCAAAATGCTTTTTTTTAATTGACCCTCTATGGAGTTGACAAAAATATTGTCTATGCTGTTAAGGTTTGACAGAAACAGAAGTCCCTACCCACAATAAAATCTACAAACATAAATCCAAGGAAAATAAAACTCAAAAACAAAACAGCAAAAATTCGGTTGGATTTGCCTCAAGAATTTGGATCAAGCATCCTCATAAACTGTATCATTTTCACACAAGTAGTGACCAAGCTCCAATTTGCACTCAGTTTATTACGTTCAAGGCTTGTAATTACCTATTACTCAATATCAAACAATCCTGCATATAATTGCCAAGGCAAACAGAGGAGAAAAAATAAATAAAATTTGAGCTTAATAGGTGAGAAGAAAGTTGCTAGACAACTTCTGGCTCAGCTTTCAGTCTTTTCATGGCTTGCTGGTGTTTAGTCACTATTCATTACTGTTTGTAAATTTTGGCTATTATACACTAATTGCAGGGTCTGAAGAATACAAAGTATTTACTGAAATCTAGGGACTGCTTTACATCCCTGTTAGGTCACTGTCAAAAAACAAACAAACAAACAAACACACATCACCCCAAAACAAAACCAAACAAACCACACACAAAAAAAAAACCCAAACAAACAAACCAAACAAAAACCCCACAACCACTGGAACCATAAAACTCCCTTCTGCTTTCTTCAAGTAAGTCACTAATTTACTTAGGCAAAAGTGTTTTGCTGAGAATGTAAAAGAATTACTAACTCTTTATATGTTCATCTGTTCATCTGGAAAAAAAAAAAAGTCTTCCAGCTCTGATTCACCAGATCTAATGACAGAGCATCCATTAACGGTGGAAGCCTGGTGAAACTGGTCATGGCTTTTTGCACACATCTGTTAAATGTTAGGACTGTGACCACTGAGGGGAGTGCTATGACAACATGCAGTTTACAATGTGGTATTTAAAACCAATAAAAAGAATTAAAAGTTAATTTGACATACGAAACAGAAAAACCTATACACCAAATCAGAAACTTTTACAGTACATTTTTACAACTGGCCATAATCAATCTTACACAATTTTTTAATATCACATTAAATTTGAAGAAATAAGGTAACTAACAGCAAAGCTGGAAGTAGCCTGAAGGAAGAGAAGTTTTCAGAATACGTTAGTCACAACTGATCAGCAACTAAAATAGTAGATGGAGTTACGTCATGTCTGGGATACCACGTATTACACAGAGCGCCTCGCACCTCTGAAAATGTATCACAAGAAATACTGTAAGACTCTATTTCTACTCTCTCTAAGCAGAGACAGGTCTTGTTCTTCAGAAAAAATAACTTGATCACTGAGGAACACAATCAGTGGAATTGACTGATAGAAAAAAAAGTTTAGGCAGAAAACCATAAATGAAACTGAGGCTCATCAAAGGAAAGAGAAGAAACTACCTCTATTCCTCCCAAAATGCAAAAGAGGAAAATAGTAAAAGACAAATGAAATTACAAGCGCATGTAAAGGCCGAAATGAAGATTTTTTTCAAGTACGCAACTTGAGAAACAGAGAGCTATCATCAAAAGGTAAAAGTTAGAAAGTGACAAGAAAGGTATGGAGGAATAAGGGAGGTGACCAATTTCACAATAAAACCCTGAAGTGCCTGGGGAGATGAAGGTTACTCAGTCACATAGTTTCCAATGTAAGGTTGTTTGGTCAAGTACATGTATTTTATAGCGACTTTTCACTTCCTTGTTGATTTTATACCGGAAAGCAAATCAGAATGTAAATAATTCGAGCAAATAGAAAGTGCTGACTGAGGTATTGCATAAATACTCTGCCATGTGCACAAGATCGCACTGTGTACCAGTTAGCAGGGGTTATTTAATAGAAGTATACCAAAATGCAGAAATCTCTGAGACAGAAACAACTAACTCACCTAACTGCAGCTAGAAGAAGAGCAGGAGGAATAGCATTGCCACAGAAAAGGACAGTTAACCTGCATTTTCTGGTTTTCTCACTGTCCTGACGAGAAATCAAACTCAGCATATGCTAAAAGGAAAAAAAAAAATAATGTATATGTAACCTATGTTAAAAGCAAATGAATGTAAATATATTTTTTCCTCGTAAAAGATCATACGATATTGCTAGAAGTACTTTCATTTCACCTCAGGCACTGTAATGATCTATCAACCTAAAATGGCCAAAATTAAAATGTTGTTCATTTCTTATTCAAAAATTGAAACATCCTAAATCTATAGCACTTATTTTTTTATATGTAGATAGATGGATAGATATTTATATGCTGAAGAATTAAGATCTTTATTGTTACAATAAGGTAAAAGCAAAATATGTTTGTATTGGTGTACTTGAGCAATACCTCTGTAAAGCCTTTATAACATAGTGAATACACAGAAGAGTATAAAGTATCCACATACATCACTTCAATTTTCAGAAAATTTATCTAGGAATTAAAAAAAAAAGTCTTGGTAAGCACAATTAACTCTACAAATACAAGATTTGAACATGCTAATAAAAGAAATCAGGATACTCTAGTTAGTTTTGGATTTTTTTTCTCCTTCCCCCTTTCATGCCTATGTCATGCAGGGATAGTCTAAACTGAATTTGTCATAGAAGAAGCGCCATTTTAGATTTTAAATAAGACTTTTCTTTGTTCTGCTAGTTTATGCTACTCTCCTATCCATAAATAATCTTTCACATATCAGTTCAAGAAAAACAAGTTTACATGCTTATCTCCAGTGACATTAATAGGACCTATGCTTGGTTAATGTCTGTGCAGAATGTCTTTTGTTTCAAGCTCTTCTTGAAATAAATAAAAGTAATGTCAATTGCCAAAAAAAATAAGAAAACCATAGCATAAAAAGATATCTATTACAGAATTTATTTAATTTCTCAGTCATCTTAGGACTGTTCCACACTGCACATCTTCCAGTGTTGTATGTACCTTTTAAACTTTCCCTGGGATACTACTCTGCACTTAATTATTAGCAGTCCTTGTGATCAAGTGTTCCAACCATCAGCATTAGGGGAAAGTGAAAGAGAGCTCACTAAACTTTGCTCTATATCTTTCTCTTTTGAAAGAAAAGAAAAAAAATTGGAAGATTCTCACACTGCAGAACGAAGTTCAGCTCAGCTCTCCAAGAGGTGTGGCTCTCCCAAAATCCCTCCAAGTTTCCTAAATGCCATCAGTGCTTTTAGTTCTCTGAAAAAAGACCAGATACAAATTTAATCTTTGACAGCTGCACTCAGTCCTGGGAGAGTAGCTCCCGCCAAAGTCTGGGTCCAATAAACTAGAACAACTCATAGAAACACATTAGTTTTAAAATCACAGAATCACAGAATCACAAGGGTTGGAAGGGACCTCAAAAGATCATCTAGTCCAGCCCCCCCTGCCAAGGCAGGGCCACCTAGAGCACATCACTCAGGAACATGTCCAGTCGGGTTTTGAATGTCTCCAGAGAAGGAGACTCCACAACCTCTCTGGGCAGCCTGTTCCAGTGCTCTGTCACCCTCACGATGAAAAAGTTTTTCCTTCCATTAACCCGGAACCTCCTATGCTCCAATTTGCACCCGTTGCCCCTTGTCCTATCACTTAATGACATCGAGAAGAGTCTGGCTCCATCTTCCCGACACTCACCCTTAACATATTTATAAACATTGATGAGGTCACCCCTCAGCCTCCTCTTCTCCAAGCTAAAGAGACCCAGCTCCCTCAGCCTTTCCTCATAAGGGAGATGTTCCACTCCCTTGATCATCTTAGTGGCTCTGCGCTGGACTCTCTCGAGCAGTTCCCTGTCCTTCTTGAGCTGAGGGGCCCAGAACTGGACACAATACTCCAGATGCGGCCTCACCAAGGCAGAATAGAGGGGGAGGAGGACCTCCCTCGACCTACTGACCACAGCCCTTCTAATACACCCCAGGATGCCATTGGCCTTCCTGGCCACCAGGGCACATTGCTGGCTCATGGTCATCCCTCCGTCCACCAGGATCCCCAGGTCCCTTTCCCCTACACTGCTCTCCAGCAGGTCAGTCCCCAACCTGTACTGGCACACGGGATTCTTAAAAAAAGACCTATTAGAAGTTAAAAAAAAAAAAACAAAAAACCAAACACTTACAGTACCAGAAAGCAGAGACACAAAAAAAAATGAGAAAACCATTTTAAATTTACTTATGGGGCTTTATGTATGTATTTATTTTACTACTCTGAACAATTCCACTAATTACAAAGGGTTCTCTCACAACAGTAAAAACAATTATGTCCCTAGGTATTTACGGGACACCTGCAAATATACCGACCAGTCAAACTGTTATCCTGAAGTTCAAATAAATGGGACAACTCACTACATGAACATTTTACAGATCAGATTTGAATTTCTTCAGTCTGTGAACACTCACACACGTGTATAGCTTTGTATTCATGAACAGGCAAATCCTTTCGCTCCAGCAAGACTACAGGCCCATGTGAAGTTATGCAAGTACGTATTTACAGAATCAGAAGTCTATGCAGGAAGCGGAGCACAAGTTTGTTCTGCACTGTCATTGGAGGAAAAACTTTTGCAAGAGTACAGGTGTTGAATAGTTAAGGAGAGGCAGGGAGTGATGACAAACTGCAGTTATAGAGCATTGCAACTGATGTGAGAAGGCCAAGGAGTTGTTAGATGGAATATTAGTAAAGTCTGAGGTTTCTTTCTGAAGTAATTCCACATTAGCTAGCAAATATCTTCCCATGACAGCTGTGTTGCAGTTTGACTTGGTGATATTAAAAGCCAATACCAAAGGAATTTATTTGCCCTAATCACTAGACTTAAGTTTCTTACTATGATAACATTTTAAAACTATTTAACACATAAAGTAAATAATGTTCCATCCTAAACTGGTTAGAAAAATCAGATTTTTAAGGGTAGAAAAAGCAGAGGTAGTGATGCTTCAATGCCATCGAAGGATCAGAGGCGTAATGTGGAGCTAAGGTTTCAGGTGGGCTTAGCATGATGCCAGAGGTGGAAGAAAGCATATGAACAAGCTTCTGCTGCAGAATTGCAGCCACCAAAAGGAGACAGCATGACAAAGCAGAGGGACTGAGGCTACCCTGCTTCTGCAAAGGAATAATGGAAAGGCAACTAGCTGAAGCCTGGCTCAGGAGTTGCCAACTGGGGAGTGAAGCCAGTAGGAGTAAGGGGAGAAAAACTGAATGCCAAATCCAGGCGTGCTGAAGCAGTTAGTCCTCTCCCATCCCTTGCATAAAGAGAGGGGCAGAAGGGTCATGATCTGGATTTCCCTTCATGCATCCTTTTGGGACACGGATGATCACAGAAGCTGCTAGTAGCACTGAAGCTGGTGGCACAGCTGTCATGTTGTGCTATGCTACATTATACCACACTACAGCATATTCCACTAAACCTCTCCAAGGTGAGGAAACAAGTGCCTAGAGGAAACACCCATCTATGTTAGACCCTTTCTCCCCTGCACATGAGCTATTTGGTCATGTTATGGTCAAGGTTTTGGTGGAAGCAAAGTTCACTGTGATGAGGTGGTTGCCTAGGATGCTGCCAGGCTGGAGGCCAAGTGGGCAAGGCAAGGAGTGGGGGTGAAGTGGGCAAATCATAAACATGGTGAGAAAGTAAGATTTGGCTGGGGTGGGAAGCATTTAAACATTGAGGAAAGGGCTGGAAAGGCTTAGACAGCAGGGAGATCTGCACGGCATCCCTTCCCGTTCGTGCATATTCCATCTCAGATGGATTTTCCCATGGCAAAGTACCAGGCGTGACATCCTTCCATATTGTATGCATAGGAGCAGGAACCTCTTCAGATACTCAGGGGATGACACAAAGCCAAGGAGAAGGATGGCCAGCACTTGGGAAGGATTTCTGCAGCATTCCTGCACCCCGCCACATGGGAAGCCATCCTCCCATCCAAGGGGATGAAGTATGCCCCTTACTTCATAGAGACCTGCTTCCACCTCTCATTTGCTGTGGGTTATGGAAGTGCGGAAGGCACATGAATCTGAAATCATGTGTGAATCAAAGCAATCTAATTCAAGTTATTACAAGAGGCAATGACAAAGGCTTTAGGCATATTAAGGAACTAACTTCACTTTGCCTTCTGTGTCCTCATCAGGGCCAGAAAAAAGGTAGCCCGTATCTCCCATTTCAGCAGCCTAACCGCTATAGGAGAAGACTGATATGCTGAAATTCCCAGTTATCCCCTTGAGACTGCTGACTGCTCATTTGCTTTCATTTCAGTGTCTTGGGTTTTTTTCTAGCTGCAAGCTTGCCTATGACTAATTCAGTCAGAAAAAAAAAAAAAGCCTGCAAAAATGTATCATTCAGTCTCTTCTAGTGATTTGGACAGACAATACTAGTCTGCAAGAGCTTCCGTCATCACATTCAGAACTGCTATTTCTCTTTTTCGTTTTCAGTGACACTTTGTGCCAAGCCTATCACAAATTCACCACAGTGTTTTGAAGAGAAAACTGCAGTAATAACTTTGGAAGAGCATGACATCCATATAATATCATTAACTATGTATGACGTTACCAGTTGCATTTGCCCATTGTTGCTGATACTTAACCTTTACTCTCCTTCTACAACTTGAAAGTGCTTTTCAAATACATGTTATGGCAAGATCAAACAAATTTAGTTAAGGCTGACAGAGACAGTTTCTTTGTTTGGCATTGATTTTTCCCTACCAGAAATGCTATTAAACTTAAGCAAAAGGCATTTTTCTTGAGCACAGTTTTAGCACTTCGGTTGATTGAATTCAAAAGTCTATACTAATCAGCACCAGCCTCACTGTAAATAAACATGAAGTATTGTGCAGCTTCAGAAAGTTACTTACCACACAAACACTGCGAGCTGGAGAAATAACAGTGTGCACATCTTTGTCACATAAGTTACCCAGATTTCTTCTCTTTTAATTTGAATATGGAGAAACCAGGGTTTCCCTCACTACGTTTGAAGCTTTCTAAATGGTAACTGGAGTTCACAAGGGGTCAGAGATGGTGCCCGTGTCCCTTAGTGGCACTTCTGTTACTGATCTACAGAGCATGTTCGTATTCAGCCATGCTAAAAAGCTGTATTTGTGCCTCCAGTGCTACTGACAAAATCAATGACTATTCTGCTTCAGACGAAGTTCCCTGCTGTAGTTCATACCACAACCACACAAACAGTTGCACTGATACAGCTGAGAAACAGCATAAATTCTGCCATAACCTGGAGACAGAAACAAGTGGCTGGGGACAGTAGAAGCAGGCCAGACCTTATGTCAGTGCTGTCCCTGAACACTTTGCAATATGAATCCACAGGCTGAGATGCATTTTCTTAATATTGTGCGCCTAAATAATGTACAAACTATAAATATTTTAAACTAATTAATGTATTTCTTGCTAAGTACCGCAGCTGACTCATCTAAGGCAATGGTCTTACCGTATGCTTGTTAAAAGCAACCGTTTAATAGCATGCAGTTCCTTAAAGATGACTTCCTCCCCTCCATCCAGTAATCCATCTAAATTGTCTGCAGACTCTGTGTGGCAATGGTTACTTACTTCCTGAATGTTCATAAAAAGGAAAAAAAAATGATACAACCTGCACAAAAGCCCTAAATGGGACAGGTAACATTGTTATTGTCAATTGTTTCTACATGGTACCAAGCATGGAGAATTTTCAGGATGTCACATATCTAGCAAATACTTGCTTCATCCATAACATCTATGCTTGTCAAATCCTACTTATCCTCAGTGTGCCCTTAGCAGTGACGCATCAGTCGACCCACCAATCTTGGTATAAATTAATCAGGTTGTGCCCAGATTGCTTCTGTCTGTTGGGAGAACAAGCTGTGGTGGGAGCCACTATTTTTGGCTTTGGATGTGGGAAGAAAAACAGGGGACAGCTAAGAAAACTTCCCCAGACACTACATCAAGAGACATCTCATCTTATGCAACAACTTCCATTGTGGTTCAGAATAAAGCAATTGTTAACCTCCTCATTTAAAACCTAAAAGAGACTGTATTAGCACACCCAAACATTACTCAAAGCTTTCTGACTTGTCTGGACCACTTTTCTGTATGGCTGACGTTTCTTCTACTGAGGACTTACTCTATGTCTTGCTACTTGCCTGAGGGAGCGTTGGAAAACAGCTAAAGGAAACAGACTTTCACAGAGGAGATACCTACTGAGTGATTGGTTGTAAAGGCTACTTTCGCCACCTTCTTCTATCAGCAAAGGTCAAATTTCCAGTCTCCATTAGGTCTCCTCTACCAGGGCTATTGCTTTGACAGAAGTGCTTCAAATAGTCTAGCATGTATGTAGACTGAGCAGTAAGAAAGCATGGAATGCAATAAACTGCACAGGTCTTAGAAAGGGTAGATTGGATTTCATGTCAGTCACATTAGCCTGGGGAATTCCAGGTGGAATGGGAATTTTGTAAGGGATGGCTATGAGCCATCAGCATCCCTTCTGCACAACCCAAAAAAAGCAACCCTGTTAACATGGTTTGGCCCAGATTGCTTTAAATTGGATTTGTTTTACGACAGATGTTGGCTGTACTGTGAGAGGGCACAATGGCAGGTAGGGCCAGGGATTTCCCTCTCCATGGCAAGGGTAGGGAATGGCTGTGGGGAGCAGAGTGTTGACGGGTGGTGGTAGGTATGTGAACTATCTTGTACAGGAATAGTGTTGCCTGTTAGCTTTGCCCTGAGCGTGTGCTCTTGCAGGCAGACTATAGGCAGTACTGCGGGCTGTGGGGACTTCGCACCAGGGACAGGCAGTGTGCCGGAGGGGCAGAGGTTAGGGCTGCACACAAAATTACCCAAGGTCATGGTAACAGTGTGCGTCCCCGCCAGGAAGGGCTTACTTTGAGGAACAGCCAGTGTCCTGGCTCTGGAACAGCTGACCAGCATGGGACGCTGAAGACAAGAAGCGGACACAATTTGAGGGAATGACGACCAAAGCTCACAGGGACACAGGCGATCCTGGGAGCCTGTGGCTCGGCAAGATCAGAATCTGATCTGGTAACTGGTCTAGAAACGAAACATATATGTAATTAAACATGAAGAAAGTGTTTAAATTCTAGACATTTTAAGAATGTAAAGCACATGATAGAGACAGTGTTACATAAAAGGTAAAGTCAGATGCGTGGCTGAGGGAGGCCCTCCGGCTGAGTCACAAGGCTCAGAAAGGACCCCCCTTGCTTTCTAAGCTCCTTCTCAGAGAGGAGCTGAGCTGCAGCTAGGTCTGGTCTTAGTCCCAGACTTGGCCAACAGTTCATGTCTAAAGGATTATGTAGACAGCCACATACCAAAGTCAACAAATGCCTGTCAGGGCCCCCAGAGAACCTACACTAACGCAGTTTTGCAAAGTTAAAACTAATATAAAGTTTATCAAAGCAACAGATTTAGAGAGTTCAGAATTACCACAGATTAATGCACTCACTGCAATAAAGCTAAGGTATGACTATGATTATAACTATAATGCCAGCAAAATACTACCCTGGTATTCTCACCAAAAGGATGAAATCACAACTGCTTACCAAGAAGGTGACCCTGTCTTAGGGGAGGAGAAGGAGCACAGCCTGTCGACTGCCCCTTCAGTCTCTTCCCTCACACCCTGGGGGTACTTTCCTCAATGTCCTTTAGACCCCAGCCTTAGCTGTTCCCTCCCAGGGTGATGGTGAACAAGATTTGGGTGGAGAGTCAAGTACTATGCTCATAGATGTTTGGCTCATTAGCATATATAGGAGTGTCAACTTCAATATTTGTTTCATGGATAATGAAGCAAAAACTCTCACTCCAGCCACTGCAGCGTTCAAAATTCTGTGTGGAACCCGTCTATATGTTTATTCTGCATTCTCTAGCCAAAAGAGGGCCGTCTTGCTGCCATAAGACTCTCTCATGCCAACCTTGCGGATCTCCATCCACAGTGTCTGCATAAGAGATAAGCAGACACCTGTGTGTTTCACCTCTTAGGTGCAATTCCCACAGGCAGCTACTGCAGAAGGCTGCGGGTAGTTGAAGCCTGAAAACAGGGCAGAAAAGAATGAATTCTTGTCTTTTAATCTTACATGAAATCTCTCAATTGTCTCACTGTGAGACTTTCAGAAGGTTTAACCTCTCCTCCAGCTTTCCAGTCCCTAACATGGGGATGATTACATTTAAGTCTCAGGCATTGCAAGGATAGCTAGTTAACAGCTATAAAACACTAGTATGAAAGCTTAGTGAATTAATAGAACACATATCTAAACAAACTACTTGAGTAAGTAACTTGGAAAAGAGGATTCCCTAAGGTACTTCATTTATCGTGGCAACTGTATTGGGATGCTTTTCATCAATCTGTCATTTATTTTCATAGATTGTGAGCTCCTTGGGAGAAGATCTGTGAGTGCTGGCAGAGCTCAGCACTGCCACAGGAGCGTGCTACCAAGTGGAAATAATGTCATGGAATGTCTCTGTCTGGGCTATCAAAAGTATACCAACTTTGACACTTGAGCATCTTTGCAAGTATCTAAGTGTGCTCCTGCTCCCAGGACCTTCACGAGGTAAATAAGTGCTCTTCTATTTATCCTACACAAGGACATGGGGTGACGAAACATCAGGAACTGTGGCAGAACAAGAAAACCCCAGAAATCCCAAGGCACAGAACTGCACCCAGGTGGCACTCCACAGACACTTTTGCAGAAAAGCCATCCACAGGAGGCCAGTAGATGTGACACAGGACCTGCAGAGGGGCCTGTGCCCTTCTGAACTGATGGGCCCAAGAGGATTCTCTGGGACACCCAAAGCACCCAAGGTGTCAGTGTTTAACACTGCATGCCTATGTTTACTACTCCCTGTCCACATTTGAGCATTTGCACACCATCTCACAGTACATCCTGAAAGTGGTGACCGAAAACCTGACTTTTTGTCAAGTTATCAGTACCAAGGAGTGTGGTAACAGTCACCTATATTTTCATCTGTTTGAATGCTGGTGTCAGGCTCAAAAGCTTTCAAAATATGAAGGCTGGCTTCATTTCGAAAGGAGTAGAAATCCCAGCAAACCGCTAATGGCATCACACTCCTGTGTTTCAGATTGAAATTAGACAGATGAGTAAGTACAACCAGCAGATCTTTGCCTTTTGCTGTCTCCACCCACAGCCTCCTTTCTGTCACACCGCTATTTTATTGCGATACTTGCTGTTATCACCTCTATTTAGCATTCGTGGAGACCTGATGGCATGCCCCAAGCTGGGTGGATGTGCAGAAGAGTGTGTGTGCTCGCTTCTCAACAGACGGGGAGTGTGTCCAAAACTGCCTAAGAGTATTTCCATGTACACTTTCGCTATCTGTCGCCTACGCCGATGCAATTCCTTAAATTTCTGAAACCTCATGGCAGCCTCACTGATGACACATACAGGTTGTTTTTCTTCTGTGAGTCTCCTAGGCCCAGGAAGGAAGACAGATTAGTCTATCTCCTGGCATGTTTTAACGATGCTAAGCAGGGTACTGGTAATGACAGCAGCAGTCCTGCCAAACAGACCAGAATGACCAGTTCTGGAGCCCAGCACCTCCCTGGGCTGGTGCTCTGGGAGCTAACTGATCAGCTGTGCATGTTTCAATTAAGTGCAAATAAAACAAGGTAAAGCTGAAGTAACTGCCAGAAGAATGATTTGAGACGGGTCTGCAGCACAGCGCTAACAGATAGGCGTGTATCCCTCTGGAGCGTTACATACGTGTGTCACACGGTGGTGCTGCTGCCCAGCGAATGTGAGACTGCATCGGCAAGAACACACACCTACCACCATGCAAACAAATGTACAGATTCGTGTGTGTTTGTACACCTGCCTTCAAACACGGCTTGAATTCTGGTGTTTTGATGACAAAATTTTTACTGCAGGTGTGCTACCCTGAACAATTTCATTCTTCCCTGATCTTACTATTCTTACTGCACACTCCATTCCGTGTCTCATCTGTTGCACGTGTAGATGAATTAAATACAAATCTTGATCAGCGGCTAGTTCTTTGAGTTCCTTAGTGCACTTTTACCATCACAAGCTGTGTGGATAATATCACTTTGTAGCAGGCAGGCTGACTCTGGTCACCACTTAAACCAACGAGAATCTTGTCATTGCTTCAGGACTGCTTCCCATTTCCCACACATGTTTCTTCAGCTCAGGGGGGGAACAAATTCTGAACTTTGTTCATCCATGGATTTGTATTTATTAATCATATATTCAGCATTTTACAGAATTTGGTATGTTTTTCCCAAATACATTAAAAGAGCATTAATGCATTGTACTGTACATGCTACCATATACTGACTTTGCCATTTCTTCTTCTTTTGCTGGAACTTGGTGCCATTCTTTTGGTTTGGAGGCATATCTAATACTCCATGTGCTCTGCCTTGGACTTCCAGGACCAGAGACAAGGAGCAGCTCTGAAGGCTGTTGTAAAGGCACCCCTGAAGATGCCAAGGCGCAGCTAAAGCCAGGGAAGAGGGCAACACTCCCAGTTTGTCCTCTCCTCCAGCCATAGCTCCAGTGTACAGGTCTGGCTAGCAGGCTTGGGAGCAATGCTGGAGAGCATTTTGCCATCTCATGTCAGTTCACCAGGGGAAAAGCTCTATGCTCAAGAACATTCAGCTACCCAAAAGAAACAAAACCAGAATGGAGAAGTTTGGTTGTGGCAACTGCAAAATGGCACTTGGAAAGTCTGCAGCAGCACAGAGCAAACCAAACCCACCAGAGACCATTATCTGCCCACCTGCAGCTCTGGAACGTTCTCTGCATGCCTGCGATGGCATTGCAAATGAAGGCAGAGAAGTTGTTGGTTAGAGGGTATTTCTAACACTGCCGGCCAGCCTCGTGCCTGTCACCCCGGACTTGGCACCACACTGTCAAAGGTACCCAGTGGTCCAGAGGAAAGAGGGGATCCCTGTGCCTGGTGA
This sequence comes from Psophia crepitans, assembly GCA_013399095.1. Lineage (NCBI taxonomy): Eukaryota > Metazoa > Chordata > Aves > Gruiformes > Psophiidae > Psophia > Psophia crepitans. The sequence continues at coordinate 27,449 of VWZZ01000603.1, forward strand.
CTGCTTGAACAACGCATTGTGAACAGAAGACTGAAGCTGAGCTGTTATGAGCAGCAAAGGACAATACAGACGCTCACCTCTGGTTCAGAGCAAAACTCAGTGGAGAGGAAGAGAGGCTTAGTCAGCACAGAAACTACGAATGCTGGAGGCTATGGCAAATTTCACCTATTTGTGGGATGCTGTAGCTAATGTGGGATATGCTAAGAAAACCAAACAACCCTAATCAAATGGCCTGAGCCTCCTGCTGACCTCCTTCCCCAGGGGAGCTGTCACTGTTATGCCTGAGAAGGACCCCTCCCCAGCCCATGGCCTTTTGCTCCCAGTGTGTGCCCAGTTGCTCCTCTCCACAGCACCCACATGCCCCTGCTGTGGGGAGGGATGGGATAGGACTCAGCACCTACCCCATAGAGAATGAGGTCATGCTGCAATGTGGATCCTAGAGGAAGGACTTCAGGAACACAATCTCACTGGCAATGGCCCCAGTGTCCCTCCAGAGACGTCTACTCAGTGCCCACATGGCTGCTGTGTGAGCACCATGTGTTGATGGTGTGGCGCGGGGGGGAGGTGGGATGTCACTCCTGATGCCAGGGCAAGCCAAGGAGAGGGATGAGGTGGTTCCTCCCACAGGGCCTGTGGGTCCACTAGCAAGTGCTTGGACACTGCCGGTGCTGTGGCTGTGGTTCAGGAGGGCACGAGACCAAAGCCCCTGTGACGGAGGCTTCCAAAGGAAGCAACAATTCAGGGAGCAGAGCCAAGTCTCTTCAGGGGAAGGCTTTTCCCCAGCTTCAGGAGGTCTGTAGGTGGGATGAGCTGGGACAGGTCTGTGCAGTTGTGGGTGAGGATTCACAGGATTCTGCTCTTCCCAGCTGTGTGGAGAAACAACCTCCAGAAAGATCCCTTTAACTTTCCAGACCTGCTTCTTTTCAGCTCAGAAATTAAAATCCCCCTGTGAAGGTGATTTGCAGCCTCCTCTTCCTGGCCCCAGTCACTCTTCACGAGCGTTGGTAAGCGTGCACCAGCCAGTCATAGCACAGACATGTTGGATGCAACTCTAAGTGTGAGGGAGAGACACAGGAGTCTGGGGCACCTTCCAGCTTCCTATTTCAGTGACACAGGGAGTTGTGGAGATGGACTCCCCAAGTGGATCCCAGCTTGCCTAAGACACGCACACAGATTTTAGGGAGTAGACTGAGTAGAACCCTTTTGCATACAGGTCCCTCCTCTTTTACAGCTTTTCTTTTAAGGTAGCTGGTGCCAAACAGTTGCTCTTAGTAAGACTGAAGTTCAGGAGGCTTGTATCAGATTAGTTACCCCCCAGGTGATATCAGCAGGAAGATGTCACAGATCCAAGTCTGATCTGCCAGCAGCCACTGAAAACTCCAAGTTCCCTTTTGCTGGGCCTTTTGGACTGACTCCTGCCTCAGGGTTTATCTATGTGCCTAGTAAAAAACTGAAGCAAACCAAAGCTTTATTCTGAGAGCACACTCACAGATGAGCAGCTGGAGGGAAAGAGCTCTTTGGACAGTGGTCCCACCACTGGGACACAGCAAAGGATGTTGTGGAGGTCAGGCCCATGGAGGTCTGAGGAAAAGCCAGCCAGTTTGCTGTTCCCTCCTCTGCAAACCTTGGCTGTGCGTAAGCCTCTGTGCTCTCATCCTGAATCACAATGTGATGCAAAACAAGAGCACGGGGTTAAGAACCCAAATGATGAAAGTGCTAGTGAATGCTCTATTAAAGCCTGCAGCAAATTAACATTTAAACCTGTAACCCCAGGTTAACCAGAGCGAAGTGCTGCTGGGGGTCACCCCTGTGCAGCTGGAAGCAGGCACAAGGAGAGTCAGTGCTGCCGCCCACCCTCCTAGATATCTCTAGGGAGGAGAAGAGTCAGTTTTGGCTCTTTGAACAAGAAGAGAAACACCTTCCAAAGAAAGTAAGTGACACATTTCCTTGGGGTTTTTACATTTATATTTATTTAAAACACAATTTTGAAATATTCTGTGGATGTATTTAACATACAATAACAATACAGGATGGTTTCATGAAACTCCAACTTCCACTCTTCTGAGAAACCTTAAAAGTTACATACTGGAAGTACTGTATTTTCTTTATTTTCTAGAAGTGTTGGGTGTAAAACACACTACATTACTTTTCCCGGTGAATTAAACTACCAGTATCTGTTGGCAAGCCTCTTTGGCAGTCTTATTGTCAATGGTGGTCTTCTCTGGATGCTTTAGGATGCCCTGGGAAAAGCAGTAGACTGGAAGATTATTATGCTTGTGCTCCTTGACGAAGGCTTGTTACGGTAGCTACAGACAGTAGATGTTCTCTTTTAAGCTGGCCTTTGATACAACGCTCCTTAATAGTCCTATTGCCATGACTGCTTTGGCTGTGTTGTGAGTGGGATGGTTGACAGTCGGAGTTTCTCTTTCAGGACAATCCATGATTCCGCGGGAGCATATCATGTTGCTTCTTGATGAGGGACTCCTGATTGTGACTGTTCCCTCAACTCCTGCTCAGATTTTTGACTAACCCAGCTCATGCTAAGGCCTGATGTGTGCTGGGAATAGTGCCATTAGGTCAAAGAAAGAGCAACAGGTGGCAGGACAGGTTGCCAAAAAGAGTTAAAAGGCCATTATATGTCCATTATCATCTGCAGCTTCTTTCCTGCAGCTATTACCTTTGCATATTGACTGCCTGGCAGTTTCTTCAGAATCTGGAACTCATGGAACTATATAGACCAAACTTCCAAACTGGAAGATGTAAAACATCAGCTTACAAAAAAAGCTTTTGAAGCGCAGTGCATCCAACAGAGCTGGACTGCTGAGGCTCTTATGCTTCCCAGCGTGATACAGGGGGTGCCCAGAGCATGACGGAGGAGGAAGGACGAGCTCTCTCACTGTCAGCTAGGTAAATATTTTATTCATAGATGCATGCATCACAAGTTATAAGCTGTGCGTTGCAGGGTATGAACTAGAGAACTTGCAAGCGAGAAATCTCATGACTTAAGAGATGAGTTAGTGAATTCATATGATAGACTAGTCTGTGTAAAGGGAATTGAGCCCTTGTTTGTCATGTTTGTTTTCTTTCTTAGTGACCTCATAAAATAAAGTTGCATTTGTCCTGTAAATTTGAGAAATCCAAACAGTCCATAGGACCAATCTAGTCCTATGGAGACAGATCTTTGGAAGCCTAGTCAGGCTGTCAACTGTGCTCAGCAATAAATCTATCTATTTTAAAGTTATTTTTGGTACCAACATTATGCTCAGGCATTATGATTCAGTGCAAATGAGTTACCAAGTTACTTCTTTGAAAGTCATTAACCCTTCTTTTGCAGCAAGCACCTGGAGAGCTGCCTGGAGGAAAAGGACCTGGGGGTGCTGGTCAACAGCCGGCTGAACATGAGCCAGCAGTGTGCCCAGGTGGCCAAGAAGGCCAACGGCATCCTGGCCTGTATCAGGAATAGTGTGGCCAGCAGAAGTAGGGAAGTGATTGTCCCCCTGTACTCAGCCCTGGTGAGGCCGCACCTCGAGTGCTGTGTCCAGTTTTGGGCCCCTCACTACAAGAAGGACATTGAGGTGCTGGAGCATGTCCAGAGAAGGGCAACGAAACTGGTGAAGGGGCTGGAGCACAAGTCTGATGAGGAGTGGCTGAGGGAACTGGGTTTTTTTAGTCTGGAGGAGGCTGAGGGGAGACCTTATTGCTCTCCACAACTCCCTGAAAGGAGGTTGTGGTGAGGTGGGTGTTGGTCTCTTTTCCCACTTAACAAGTGATACCATGAGAGTAGACAGCCTCAAGTTGTGCCAGGAGAGGTTTAGATTGGGTATTAGGAAAAGATTCTTCACCAAAAGGTTTGTCAAGCACTGGAACAGGCTGCCCAGGGAAGTGGTTGAGTCACCACCCCTGATGGTATTTAAAACATGCATAGAAGTGGTGCTTAGGGACATGGTTTAGTGGCAGACTTGGCAGTGCCAGATTAACGGTTGGACATAATGATCTTGAAGGTCTTTTCCAACCTAAATAATTCTATGATTCTATGTTTCTAAGCATGCTGTGCAGACACACAAGACACACACAAACAGGCACAAACTCACACAAGTGCACACAAACGGAGAAACGCAGCGCAGGGAGAAAAGGTGCAGGCTTGAGCAGTAGCTCAGCAGGGAGAGTAGGTAAAATGTACTCAGTGCTGTGTGCAAGTCAACCCAAAACAGCACTGCACGCCACGACCAAAAGTCATGCCACCTTGAAGTGGTTGTGCAGTTCTCTAAATCCAGCTTTTTAAGCAATATTCTTTTTAAAAGTTTGGCTGCCATGCTGTGGCTGAAAAAATAGTTTAAAAAAGAAGAGGCCAAAGCAAGTGTATATTTCTGATTAAGTTGTCTGCAATTTTATTTTAAGATCCTCAGAAACGTTAACAGAACTGGAAATGGCTAGTAAAAGTCTCCTACCTACACTGAAGTATATTTAGAAGCGGGGACAGTTATAGTCCAGCAGAAAGAATATACTGGGTAAAAGAGTACCCTGGAAATATGAGAAAACATTCCCCATACTCTGATTCCATCAAGAGACAAAATTTAAGAGGTGGGAGAAGTTGTCCCAGGCCAAAAGAAGAGCCTGGTGGGCACCACTGGTGGTGAAATGTTAATTTCCTTCTTCAGTCAGGGTGAAGCTGCTTCCTCTGCTTTATAATTTTTTATTCTACATCACTTAATCTTCTTTTTCATTTGTTTTCCTTGTCCAGGTTGCTCCAGTTGCTGCTCATGTGGGAACTTCCTTTGCCTCCAGTCAGTTTTATTGCTGATCTGTTTCTTTTTTTCCCCTTCTCTATAACTTTTTGTCTGGTTTAACCAGATCTGACAGCAGGATAGTGTGGACTTTGTAATACTGGAGCAGCACTTTCCATCTCAGGTAGGTTTGTGGAATAGTCTGTCCAAAGGAAGAGAGTAACCCTGAGTGGGACATGTCAGAAGCAGAGTACACACACACAAGGTGAAGAGCTGTCCTCTTCCAGGCAGCCTAGCAGGCTCTTCTACACCCAGCATATCTGAGAATAGTCCGCTTCCACCCCTGTCATGCCAACAGAGGGCAACTGGATAGTGCTCCACTGACTCCAACTGTGCCTGCACATGAATCTGCATGGTGACAGCAGGGTCTCAACAATGAGATTAAAAAGACAGTGATGGAAGCTTCTACAGATCTACCCTTAGGCACTGAAATAAATATCCCTCATTCAAAAGTGACAGACATAGATATGTTCCTGTTGACACAAAGTAGGATTTCTGGAAGAGATTCTTAAGGTTGAAGCATCCACTGTCCAACAAGATGAAGAGGAATGGATCCTCCATGGTCCTCTGTGGATATTTCACAAAAGAACATCTGAAGTGTTTCACAACAGAAAATCTGCTCTGGCATGGGCTCTCAATGGGCTTCAGCTTCCCTCCGTGTATTTCTACCTGCTGTGGTGTTGGGTTGTCCACAGGCTGCAGTGTGGATATCTTGCTCCACCATGAACCTCCATGGCATGCAGGGGGACAACCTGTGTCACCATGGTGTCCTCCACAGGCTGCAGCGGAATCTCTCCTCCAGCACCTGGAGCACCTCCTCCGCCTCCTTCTTCACTGACCTTGGCGTCTGCAGAGTTGTTCCTCTCACATAGTTTCATTCCTTTCCCCCAACTCCTGTGCAGCATATTTTGTCCTTTCTTAAATATATTCTCACAGAGGTGCTACCAGTTTTGCTGATGTCCTCAGCTTTGGCCAGCGGTGGGTCTGCCTGGGAACCAGCTGGAACTGGCTGTGTCCAACGTGAAGGCAGCTCCTACTCTCTTCTTACAGAAGCCAGTGCTATAGTCACGTAAACCAAATACATAGACTCAACTCAAATCTCTGTCAAGGTCTGCTGGAAAACTCAGAGCACAAATGCCCTCTTCCATTTTATGAACCAGAGGGCAGCTACCAACTGTGTGGATCTTGAACACATGGTATAAATAAAATCTGAGTCAGCAGCTTTTCAGTCTAGTCCTTTGGATAACAGAGCAATAGCTAATAACCTTGTTATCCAACGGAAAGGTATGTTTTAATTTTGCAGGACTTATCAGAGAAAGCTAAGCAAAATCTGCTCAGAACATCCACCCTGCTGACTGAGCACATGGCATTAAAACTGCTCTCTCCACTGGCGTAACTCGCTCCTGCCTGTCACCATGTGTGAGAGCATTCATGTGCACAGAGGCAGGAAAAAGAAAGGCACAAAGTACCCAAAATATGTGCTCTTCAGTACCAACGCAAAGACACATGCTGGCACAAGCAACCAGCATAAGCCCCGTGTTAGGTACGTGTAGACAGAAAAAGTAATTGGTGTTTTCCTGTGTGTAGGTGACCTACTGAATAAGACAGTCACTGAAGGCTTGCATCTGAAAAAGCATTCCCCACTGAGTAATCAGATGGTTGCTTGTTTGCAGCTTCTGAGAGAACAGATGCCCTGCGTGCACTGCCTGTGAATGCACATGCTTATAGTAAGCTATGTCAGTATACACAGAGTTGATAGTAAGCCTCGTGTGGGATGCATTTCTTTACCTTGCATATAGGATCCTGAATGTCACAGGCTCCCCCTCTTGAGCTGGAAGAAGACTCATCCTTCTAGTGGTTTTGGCCAGGATAGAGTTAATTTCAGAAGGTGTCAGGCCACGTGAGCCGAGCTGGCCAGAGGTTATTCCATACCATGGGCTCCCCATAAAAGGGGGCTGGCTGAGGAGGGGTGGGTCAGGTTGCTCCGGGATGGTTTAGCTGTGAGTGAGTGTCTGGCAGGGGGGAACTGAGTGAGAGAATGGCCGTGTGGGGCTCAGCTGCTGGCTGGGGCTGAACCACGACAGTTCTGCAGAGCAGAGCTTGTATTTTCCACAAAGGATTACCATTGCTCAGAGGATCCAGTTCTCTTTCAGCCTTTCTGACATTACAAGTAGAAATCTTTTCAGAAGGAAAGTGAGACAATGGCTTGGAAGTCTGCTAAAGTGTTCTCGTTGGGACTGAAAAACAAAAAAGCCCTCTTTTTTCAGAAAAGTATTGGCAAGGAGGGGCATGGTAGTTGATAGATGTACCCAATGCTGTATAAGAATCCGTGATGTTTACCTGTGGCACACAGTTTCCTCACCCAAATCAGTTGTCCCTCTCACACACATCCTGAGTCAATGAGCCTGGTTTTATAAAAGATCGCACATCTGGCTTATTTTTCCAATGTGGAAAAAGATAGCATTTTTCTTTGGAACAACACTCTTTCTCCCATGTTCTCTGAGTCAGTGTGGTTTGCTGCTTTCTCTTCATGACAACCTTCATTTTGTTTTCTCCTGGAGGTTGGTCATGCTGCCAAGAGAGCGCAGCAACCAAGCACAGAGACTGCAAGCCTGGCCCTGTATTAGGTCACAGAGGAATTTAATTTAAGGGATCATTAGCACAGAAGCTCTGTGTCTTACTGTAATTACTGCTCAATGCACTTAGTCTGCTGCCAATCTGTTCTTACCGCAAAAGCACACCTCTGAATTGTTCTCTTCTTTCTGTGTTTTCTTTCAAACAAAAGAAATGAGCCTAAATTTCTGCTGAATTATTTGAAATAAGTTCTGTGCCACGGGAGCATGGCCAGACAAACACCAGGCGCTGCTATGGAGATGCTGTGTAGAAGGCATAGATGCCACACTTGCATCTGTTTGACAGATCTTCATCAGTGACACAGGCAATGGGATCAAGTGCACCCTCAGCAGGTTTGCAGACAACACCAAGCTGAGTGGTGAGGTTGACACATCTGAGGGACAGGATGCCACCCAGGGGCAGCTTCGCAGGCGTGAGAGGTGGGCCTGTGCAAACTGCATGGAGCTCAATAAGTCCAAGCGCAAGGTCCTGCACGTGGGTCAGGGCAACCCCCAGTACCAATGCAGGCTGGGGTGTGAAGGGATTGAGAGCAGCCTGTGGAGAAGGACTTGGGGGTGCTGGTGGGCGAAAAGCTGGACATGAGGCAACAGTGTGTATTCGCAGCAGAGAAAGCCAGCTGTATCCTGGGCTGCATCAAAAGCAGCATGGCCAGCAGGCTGTGGGAGGTGATTCTGTCCCTCTGCTCCATTCTGTTGAGACCCCACCTGGAGTACTGTGTCCAGCTCTGGGGTCCTCAGTACAAGAAAGGGCTCCAACATGGAACTGTTGGAGCAAGTACAGAGGAGGGCCGTGAAGGTGATCAGAGAGCTGAAGCACCTCTGCTATGAGGACAGGCTGAGACAGCTGGGTTTGGGCAGCCTAGAGAAGAGAATGCTCCAGGGACACCTTATAGCCTTCCAGTACCTAAAGGGCAGAAAGGCAGGGACGGGTTTTTTAGTATGGCCTGTGGCAACAGGACAAGGGATAAGGGTTTTAAATTAAAAGAGGGTAGATTGAGGCAAGATAAGACAGAAATTTTTTACAATGAAGGTGGTGAAACACTGGAACAGGTTGCCCAGATGCCTCATTCCTCAAAACATACAAGGTCAGCTTGGATGGGGCTTTGGGCAACCTGGTCTAGTGGAAGATGTCCCTGCCCATGGCAGAACTAGATGACCTTTAAAGGTCTCTTCCAACCCAAACCATGCTGTGATTCTGTGATTTCCACAGCTTTATGGGGGACTGAAAGTTGTAGCAAACAAGTGTACAGCTATGTTGTACCTTTACTGCACTGTGTATGATGTCTTCATTGTTCATGCTGTCACCTTCCTGCTGCAGGCTGTTACCAGATGGGAGGGCACGGAGCGTTGGATGACTCCTGCCGCCTGTGCTATACTTAAGACTCGAATGCACTAATGCTGGCTTAACCTGGAGTATAAAAAAAGGAAAAGCTGTGGATCAGGCTGAGACCTAGATGTGGGGCCTTGATGGGCTTCTCAGGTCAGGAGGAGCCGGGAGAGCACCAAGCCCACGGGGAAGCCTCAGGCCAGGAACCTCTCTGCTTGCCGAAGGGAGAACCCTCGCAGCCCCACTGGCGATCCCTCCTCAGCCTCATCAACACCCTTCCAGAGGGAAGGAGATGAAGCGGGAGGAGGGGAAGCACAGTGCCGGGGCTACGCCAGGCAGGCGCGGCTGTCCGGCCTCTCCCGCCCGGCCTCCCGAGGGGCCTGCTCCGGCCCGCCAGCGTTGCTAACGCAGCGCACAGCGCCAGCTCCCCGCTCCGTCACCCGCTTCGCATACAGGCAGCCGGGTCTCGCTGATTCCGGCTGGGGTGAGAGCTCACCAGGGAAAACGGCTGGGAGCTGCGCTGGCAAGGCCCTTCCCTGGACGCCAGGAAGGTACCGGGGCACTCCTCAGTCCCCTCACACCAGCCAAGCCCGCCCGCGGCCGCACAGACGTCTCCCTCCCCTCCCCGATCCCGCCCGGACCCGCTCGGCCGCACTGGCCCGCCGGAGCGGCAGGGGGCGCTCTCGCCCGTCCTCCACCGCCGGTCCAGAGCCTCGTCCTTCCCCGCTGAACCCAC
>VWZZ01000603.1:37374-66607 GCA_013399095.1 Psophia crepitans
CGGGCGGCGCCGCGGCTGCCCGTTAGCGGGTGACCCAAGGGCGAGCAGGCGGCGGCCATGGGCCGTGCGGCGGCCTGGCCACGCCCGTTCGAACGCCGCCCGGGTTTGCTGGCGCTGACCTCTAGCGGGCCGGGCCCGGGGACGCGGTGCGGCCGCGGGCTGGTGATGCTGGGGCGCCAGGGAAAGGAAAAAAAGACTTTTAGAAGGAAGAGAGCCTGCTCCGTCGCCTGTTGCACTACACCTTTGCAGCGTAGCACCGAGTAGTTACGTGCAAATAAGATCGAAAGTGCCGGAACGCATCCTGCGGCTTCTGGCTCAGCAGCGTGTGGTCAGATCCCCGTTGCCCGTGCAAACGATACCCTGCAGCTGGCCTTGTGAGAGCAGAAAGGCTCTCTTCGTGCAGTGTGTTCTGTTATTTAGTCAGTATTCACCTTTCAGACTCTGTCTTCTGGCTGCTTCATTGTTACCTTGAAAAAGTAGAAGGGGTACGCGCAAGCAGCTGAAACAAACACCCGCCACCCCACCCGTCCAGCGCGTGATAGTGAAGGAACTGCGGGACTGGTACAGTTCGGTGAAGCAGCTGTCTTACAGGTCTTTTCCCGTAATTGCTGGTAAACCAAGCAGAAACCCTCAGAAGTACACTACCACTTTACATCTTAGTGGGATAGAGATTAATTAAGAGAAATGTTCTAAATCTAATGACTGAACGTTAATTAAGAGAATGTTCTGGAGCAGTTTATATACCCATGAGTACCATTTTATGTACGCATGAGTATCAAAGTTTTATGAAAGATTAATGTATTTAATACTGAATTGTATGAACAGGTCTCTTTTAACGTAGTGCAGTGGTTTTGTTCAGTGCTTCTAGCGAGTACAACCCTTAGCTGTGCTTTCATGCATGCAAGTGCTACTTAACACACTAAAAGAATCTTAGATACTTGGACTCTCCCTTTTTTTGTCCTGTCTGCTCATAGAGGGTATGTTGATTCTGCATTTTAGAGAACTGATAAGGAGTTGCTGTATCACTGAGGCCAGCTTCTGCAGCTGGAGAGGGTCTTATCATTTCTCCTAGGAGGGCTGCCATATCTCTGCGGAGCTCCATTGAAGTTACTGGGATTATCCATGTTTGCAGCCTGCTTGCACCCTGTAGATTGTAGGACTGAGCATTAATTTTCAGTTGCCTTTACAGTTCTGATACTCTTCCGATAATGCCCAGTGTTTAAATATCTGTCTGGTAGCAGACAACTCATCACTTTTGTTGCAATTTTAATCTGTAGTACCTGGACTTTTGCAAAGGAGTGAAGATAACTGACCTGAAAATTCTCATCATGGTGTTTGTTATGTCATCAGTGGTGTTTTATTACTCTTCCCAAAGATTCTGTCTTTATACTGTCTCTGTTTTTTTTTTTAATTATTTTCACCTCAGATATCTCAATTTATGTATTATAATTATTCTAAACTGTTGTTCATACTAATTTTTTCAGTGGTTGGTTGGAGTTAGATTTTTTTAGATATTCAGGTATTCTATGTTCCCTTTAGTGTTCACTCTGTCTCTTTTTCCTGTAGCTGTTTTAAGACAAGAATAACTCTGTTTATGAAAGTATGCACAAACTCAAATGCGGTCTAAAGTGCAAGTATTCCTAGGGGAATGCTTGTTTATATCCCGTCTTGCTGAGTTGCCGTAAATGTTGTGGTTTAGCATTTCTAAATTTCTGAACGAAGTTCAATATAAAAGTGGTTTTTCAGATGATCTGCATGGCATTTTCTCTCTGTGATTATCACTGCTGTATAATCTGTTTTCGTTTTTTTCAGAGCAGTTGAACAGATTTGCAGGCTTTGGTATTGGCCTTGCAAGGTAAGAGTTGTGTTATTTTCAGTGTTTATGGAGTAGTAAAGCTATAGCTGTCTTATGATCTCTGTGTACTTTTTTGTGTTGTGTTTTTATGCCAGTTGAAATGCCTTTAGAAACCTACTACCTGAAATCCATGTAGGTTTCTATTCCCTTTAACTGAGGTGTTTCTCAAAATTACTTCATCAGCAGTGAATATAAGTACTGTATGCCCAGGATCTGTGTGACTGATCTGAGCAAACTGAAAATAACACCAGAAAGCTGTTTTCACATTTGCCACTTTTACTAATATTTTTAAGGTTATGTGCATGTTTCCTAGGAAAGTGAAAATATTTAAGGGTATTGTCAAAGTATCCTGGAATAATAAAACTGGTCTGGCCAAATGGTCCAATGTTCATTTTGTTCTTTGTTATGGCGACACTAGTTACTGATAGCATTTTTGGGAAAGTGGTGGACTTCAACGCTTCATGTAAGTTTTCAGAGCTTAAATTGTCAAGTGTAAGATTCTTGATAAATTTAGGATTTTTTGTAGGATGCCTGCTGAGTTACACCCACCTGATTGGGTTTTTCTTGGCCAATGTACTGATGCAACTTGTGAAAGGGTAGAAGGTGGGGTTTTGTCTTAAAAGTTAACACTAAAAAAAAAAGGTTTTAGTCTTTGTTGACCTGAATGTGAGATTTCTCAGAGAAAAATGCTTCTCAGGACATGAGTACTTCTGTCATGGGAAGTCGTATCAGTTGAGCTCCTTACAGAGGAGGACCTTTTGCTTGACCATCAGCCTGTCCCACTCCTTACCCTGTTGTTAGCACCCTTGCTGTCCATCAGAACCTCTCTTAACCAATCTGACTCACTAAAACAGAAGACAGAGACAATGAAACAGCTATATTATTTTTTGATGTCTCAGGTTGGTTTACCTGGAAATTGACTAGCTGGCAAAAGCCAGTTGACACCAGCTAACTGGACCAAAAAAGGAAGGGATAAAAAAGAGGGAATAGGAATAACCATTTTTGGCAAGACATGAGTTCTTTAATTTAGATCATCCCATCTCATGAAACTGCCTGTTCCTCTTACTGCTTCTCTTGTAGTGGCTCAGCTTTCTCATTCAGACCCCCTGATGAGCCTGTCCAGTTTGTTGAAATAGAGTTGATGGAGAGGAAGAACTAGCCCCTCCGAACACTTGTTTGATTTCTTTCCAACCTCATGAAGCTGAATGGGCTTAAGAGAGTACCAGAAAGGGGTGGAGCCACAGGGCCAGAACGTGTTGATCTTGTTCAGGAGCACAGAGATGAGTGTGACTCGGTTGTCTTTTTAAACTATATGCGTTGATTTAATCAAGCCTGACAGTGTTTTCCACATTCTGAGCACCATGGCCCCTGGGACTGAAATGAGCATGTGGTTTTGGGAGAGAGAGCTGATGAACCTTGTATCATTGCTGAGAGCAATTCTTCCCGATTCTGCTTTTGCATTTGTACTGTGTCACTTGTCAGACACACATGGCTCAAGTCAGAAATCTTGTAGAAAACAGGCAGAAGAAAAGATGAGGTTTTGTGAGGTTTTGCCAGAAGAGCTTAGTAGATAGCAGCTGGAGTATGGGAAAGTTTTACCTTTTTTGGTAGTAGCAACTACTAATTAGCTTTATAGTTATGAAACTGCAGGTTCAGGGCTTTTCTGTGCCAGATAGTACTTGTTTATCCTGAAAAAAATCCCTGCAAGAGACCTACCCGAGATGATCCTCCATCTTGGTGGTCAGAGCTGTTCCTTGGGATGCTTAGGCAAAGTCTGGAGGTTTTGCTTTTCTAATCTGTATCCCAGGTTTGAACCATATACATATAAATCTGATCACTCAGATACTTTGAGATGAAATGAAAAGTTTCTCTGCGTGGCTGTGAAGAGGAATCCTATTTTAGAACTGAAAGAATTTCCTATGAAAGTGATTGAAATACCATTTCTGGAGGTGGAGTGGGAGTTGGTTTTCAGCAGTAGCATTTCCGGACAAAAAATGTGTCATTGAAAAATTCAAAATTAACTGTTAGTACCAATTCTCTGGTCCTGCTAAGGAGGGTCCTGTCTCTGCCCTGTTGTCTTCCCTCTTATTTTGCAGGGGGAAAGTTTAAGATTTTTGGTATGTTGTTTTGCATCTAAAAATGCATTCATACTGTATGTGTAAGTGTGTGAGTTTTTTCGTACTTAATATATGCGTCAGGTTTTTTGATACTTGTTCGTTTGTAGTATTGGCAAGCTGTCAGCCCCTCAAAACGCTTTATTAATTCACAGATAATGTATAGTTTTTCCAAATACAGATCTAATGTTGTTAGAGAAAAATAACAAGCCTTTTCTAATAGGTTTACAATAGCTTCCAATGCTTTAAATACACTTTTCTTTTAAAGTCTATTTACAGAAAATGTGTTGGCACATCCTTGCATTGTTCTACGTCGTCAGTGTCAGGTATGTCTTTTATATTACCTCTTCCAGTCAGAGCTCCTGTGTACTGTGATATTTCTGTGTTTTCATATTCTGTAGAGTATAAGGAAGCTTTATCATTCTTAGGGGAGATGCTCCCACATTAATATGGTTTTATTTGTAGCATGTATGTTTTCCATTCTGAAGTTTAACTTATCTTGAACATTCTTACTGATTTTACTTCGGGCAGTAGAAAATTAATTACACCAAGTAAGTGTTTCACAGTCTGTGGAGCAGATCCCAATGTACAAGCAGGATGCTTTGTTTCCAGTATTTTCTGATTTATGCTCAGTTTATTGTTTACATTTTCAGCATACAAATAGTTAGAAGTTCCGCCTGTTTCCCTAAATTTCAGTGGGATTTTACTCATATTTTGGTCACTTCAGCTGATCTTTAGAGAAATACAGTCCTTATTTTGGAAGTGCTTTTTCCTTCAGAGGAAACATCTGCAAGTGTGTTTATAAACCAGCCATTATTTCTATTTTTAACAGGTTAATTATCATGCTCGGAATTATCATCTCACTCCATTTACTATTGTCAATATTATGTACAGCATCAATAAGACACAGGTCAGTATTTGGTGTCAGGCTGTAGCTGAACATTGAATGTTACTATAGTACGTATGGACTCTGACATCTTTATGTGGTGGTTAAAAACATGGCCATTGTAAAGGATTGGGTTTTTTATGGTTGCGGAAAAGTTTCAAGACCATTGTAAATTTTTTTTTGAAGTACAGTATTTATTGGGGTAGACTGATAGATGTTAGCAAATAAGAGGTCCCTGAAACTAATTTTTTCATTAGTTTCTTAAAAAAAAAAATAAATATTTATGTGGATAAGGAGATTATCCACAGTTAAATGACTACTTCCAAAGGCAGGATTTCCAACTCTGCATAGTCTTGTGGAGGGATGGGAATGGAAGTCCTAAAACTTGGATCAGAAGACGGTAAGAAAAGGAACTTTGGATTTCTTATGGATGTGCTTTAACATCTCAGGCTCATTTTGTCTATTGAAAATGGTGTTTATTATACGGACTATTAATGCTGAGATGGATGCCTCCAAAATTGTTGACAACTATTTAAAATTATCTAAAAGCAAAATTTTCATCAGAGTTGTAAAGTTAATTGTCCCCTGAATTTAGGAGTAGTGAAGTGTAATGGTAGAATTGTAGCTTTGAGTGGTCTGGATTTGCTGAAATTTTATAAAAGTGATTAAGATTAAAATATTTTAAAGTTTTACGTTGTATGAATCTAGCTGCATATTTCAAAATGCAGGGTCCAAGAGCTCTCTGGAAAGGAATGGGCAGCACTTTCATTGTTCAGGGCATAACCCTGGGAACAGAAGGCATCATCAGTGAATTTACACCTTTGCCAAGGTATTGAATGAGTTTTTTTACTGTTTTTAACAAACTGATCATCAATTGTTGACTTAGAAATAGAAGGCTGTTTGAAAATCTGGGTTAGAACTGTCAGGCAATGAATAGGTGTTTTCAGCACAGTGTGGTTGTCTTGGCAAAGACAGCCTTGTAATTAATAAATAGGGAGACTTTCTGGGAGCTTTGCAGGTTTGGTATGTCTGCCTACTGGTCTGACTATAGAAATAATGTTGCCAGTTGGTCTTCAGAATAATTCTACTGTCATGAAAGGATTCATGAGTTTCTTCTTGCACTTCGGTTTGTATTGTGTGGTACTAGCAAATATACCACATCTCAAGCAAAAAGTCCTGGTTTCATTAATCTAAATGCAAAAAACTTACATGGCTAATAAGCCACCATTGACATCTTGCTGAACATTTTTACTGTCTTTGGTAGGTGAGAGAACAGAATGGCCTGCATTAATAAATGAGAAGACATGGTAAATAAAGAGTCTGTGTGGCTGTCAGCTTTGTCTTCTGTCCTCTTTACCAAAAACTATATGTACATTTTTCAGTATTCTCGTAATAGAGAGGTTACAACTAAAAGTGAGTGACTTCCTTTAAAGAGATTTTTCACTGTGCCCATCTTCGACTGTAGTCATTTAGCAATAATTTTTATTTTGATTTGTGACTCTGCCTAGTTTTCATGCTGAACTGTAGTTCCAGGATTGTGGCAAAACATTGTCATGTCTTTCTGCTTTGAGGTACAGGTCTGATAAAGAATTTTTGTCTGAAGACTTTTTATCAATGTTTTCTTTTATAAAGGTCCAGAGCTAACAGTAAAGGCTGACAACTGTAATAATATGTATTGCCAGTTTTGTTACAGATATTTTAAGAGTAAGCAGGTTGTGTGAGAGAGTTTATTATATGAAAGTCACTGCAACTTTTGGTGAAATACGAAGGGACTAAGACAATCAAAAGTTAGGGAAAGATACTTCACAGTTGCAGGGCACACACTAAAGCCAGTAAAAGAATAAAGGCCTGTCTTGAAAAATTAAATATTGGAGAGGAAGGCAAGTGGTTGCGTTTAAGGCTGGTTAAGTTTGACTGGACCAGGTGGCTTGAGAATCATGTTAGCTTTCAGAAGAAACGAGTGCTGATTTTTAATGTGTGGGCACAGACCAAGTGCTTAAGGGTAAGTACTTTGAAACTGAACTTTTTTCTAAAGATAAATGTGGACTGGCTCAGTCAAACTGCTCTTACCATGCATGCATGGATATTAATAGAAGTAAGTCTTTGCAGGTTATGACAATTGTCTAAAGCATTAGCAAAGGCATTTCATAATTAAATAGTGTTGGGTGTGTGTTTTAAGCTTTTTTGGTCAGCTCTGTCCCATACATAACTGAAATTTGAAGGCATATACTTTCCTCTGAGCATAACTTCTTATTCTTGTTATTAAGTATTGCTGTAGTTGATGCTTTAGTTTGAGATGTGATATAGTGTTCGTATTTTCATAGTTCTGATTTCTATCCAGTGTGAGCAAAGACTTTCTTCTTGTGGGCCAGTTGTTCAGTAGTTTGAAAAGTAAGCTGGTGCTGCTGTTGAAAGAAGCAATCCTTTCTGCTATTAGTTGCTCATTCCTTCCTCAGTGCTACCCCCATCCTTGTGTCAACACAGTGTTTGAACAGTCACGAAATTAACTGGATTGGGGAAGTGATCTGATGAAAACAGTTGTCTTGTACGTGCACAACCCCAGGCAGTTTTATACTGGATGCTTTTCCCATCTTTTTGGTCGTAGCATGCATCTTTAGGCTGTCAAAGGGAGGTGAAGATTGTTGTTTATAGCAGCAGTGCCAGCATAGCTGATGTAAAAGGTTACTTAATGACATTATCAAGCTCCAAAGGACACAAGGAAGTGAGATGTCAGTTCCAGTTCTGTGTTGTAGTATCGTAAAAGAATCCCCATTTTAGGAGAGGGGCCCAGTCTGTGACAAGTTGAATGTGGTTCTGTACTAGATAAACTCATTCCATATTTGTTCTTTCACTACATAAATAGTTATCCTTAGTGGATTGAGAGGTTAGGCTTTCACGTGCTGGTTTGGCTGGTTTCATTTTCCAGTGTTATGGCTCAGTGGATGTGATCCAGGTGTCCAGAATGGGTAATGGTAAATGATCTTCCCTTTCTCTTTAGTGACTGACCTATGTGTTTAGGAAAGTGATAGTTCCTAGTAACGCACAGTTCTTCAGAAAAAGAGTAAAGAGTTTCCTTTCCTGGATTAGAATTGCTGTAATGACAGGCAGTGGGTGAGTGTGTTTCCTGGAAAAGAATTGAAACAGAATGTTTTATATCTTTTTATTAAAAATGCGTAGTCTAGTGTGACCAGCATTTCAGACAAAAGCATCTTTACCTGATAGCTAGAGTATTTACCAGATGTATGGCTGTTGAATGTCATCTTGAACTAGGCAGGATTACATTTTCTGTCGAGTGGAGTGTAGTTAACGTTTACTGTTCATGTTTTGAAGTGTATAACTAGAAAATACTGCTTTAAGGGGATTTTTAGTCATCTTTGTGTTAAACCTATAGGTTTTCTTTTATTTTACCAGGATATGCTAAAGTCTGATCATAAACTAAAAAACTTGATTCGAGAATGTACTATGCAGCTTCTGACCTATTCTATTTTATTTGGTCTTGTCTAAGTGTACCCGAACGTGATTTAGTTGAAACAACAACTGAATAAACATAACCGCAAAGAACAGAAAAAGCAAGTGTAAAAAAAAAAAGGTGTTGATAAAGGAAAACTATAGAGACATTAAAATATCAAGCATTCTTTGAATATGGCTTTAAGAGTTAGTGCGTAAGGATACAAAACAAACGCAAAATACTGTAGCTTGTAGCTGTGAGAGCTACAGGCACCTTATTAATAATGAAAAGTTTTTTCAATAGAATATCTACCAGGCCTGAATAACGTATTAAAGTTAAGCATCATTTATTAAACGTGTAGCTGATACGTCTTTTCACTATGGGAAATCCTGCAGTGTAGACCGATAGCAGAATGCCAGTATGAAAACTAAATGTTCACATCCATGGAAGAAATGCTTGAGAATAACTCTTCTTATCCGTATTAATGTAAATACTTTTCTTTTTAGAGAGCTTTCACATAAATGGAACCTCAAGCAGATAGGTGGACACCTTCTACTCAAGGGGTAAGAACAGTGCATGTTATTACCCTGTGTCTCATTATCTAAGCATTTATAAAACTACATGTACATAGTTTAATCTGCATCTGTGGTTATTGACAGGGTGCTAGTAGTAATTTTCAAATTATTTTTTTTTAACAATCTTGATTGCATTCCCCAGTTTCACAAATTATTTTCTGCTGTGATATCCCTGTGTCTGTATGGAACCAGGCTAATTTAAAAGATCAGATTCTTTTAGTAATTAAATTATGATATCTGAGACCCCTGAATCAGTCTGGTCAGACTTGTTAATGTGTATTTTAATAATTGAGTTATGGTTTGATAATTTTCTCTCAGGCATGACTTGGTAAATAACTTCATCATCTTTCAGGTGCATATTTGTCTAAAATTATAGTACTGTCATGACTTTAATTCTTATCTTGTTAATTTCTACAGCTTAACACATGTGATAGCAATGCCTTTTTATTCTGCAAGCCTGATTGAAACTGTGCAGGTAATTAACATGTCTTTACAACATTTTAAAAGGCACTGTTATTCTCTTTATAGATTAGGTTATGTGGACAAGTGAGTCTTTGGCTTTGGATTCAGGCTTACGTTGCAGTGGTTGCATTTGTTTTGCTTGAGGCTGTATGAGTTATTAACTCAGATAAAAATATTTACTGCGGTGGGTATATTCATTGTACTATCTGAAGTATAAATCTAGAATTAGGAAGGACATTTAATACAGATGGCTGGAATATATTGTCTACAAAATAACAAGTTACATCAATATGCTGTAGCAGCTAAACCATAAAGAAATTTTCCTCATGTCAAGACTTTCAAAGGCTTGCTAGGCACGTTGTTGCAGTGACCACTCCCCCTGTAGCAATTATAAGGCTTTTCCAGTAATTCAGCTTGGTTTTGCTAAAATACTGAACTCTGCTTTGCAGAGCTGCTTTCATTCAGTCTACTTCTTGCTTATAAATTTTCATTGAGTTCTTCCATCGCCATGAAAATAAATTTCAGGAACATCTGGACCTGTCAGTGGGGTTACAGCATAACTTGTTCTGTAGAATCCTTGTACAGAGTAACCCGTAGCACTGTATTGCAGATTGTCTTTCAGTGAGTTGTTGCATCTTGTTAGCCTAAGCAGAGGTGATTCAGGGTAATTCTTCCAGCTATGTCTATGAATGCATTGCTCTTAATTAACATGAAAGTGTCTGTGCAACTAATGGAACTCTTACTGTAAAGTGAGCTCTAATGTAGGGTGGTGCAGGATAGTCACTCATGTCATTCAGTCATCAAAATAATAATTTGCATTCGTAGTGTAGACAAGTCTTAAGTATTGTCAAGCCTGATTTACATCCAGCTGTTTAAACCTACAGTTCAGCTGCTGGTCTGTGTCTACAAAATGGTGCTTTTTCTGTGACGAAGAGGCAAACATAGCTGACTTCTAGTTTCTTAGTTTCAGCATGTACTTTAGTGGCAGGTACTCTGAAGGAGTAGGAATCTGGTCTGCGCAGAGCATCCAAACTTAAATGATCCAGAAGGTACTAGGAAGGCTTTTCTTTCTGAACTGGCCACATTTTGGACTAACAGGATAGGTCAGATTAAAGGTCTGTGCATCAGGGCATGTGGATAGACTACCAACAACAAACTCACATTTTCTGAACTTCCTCTCTATTGAAGAAACCCTATTCCTCTCTCTTGGTGAATTATTTTGAAAATTACGCAGCCTGAGTGTATATCTGAGTTTGTGGAAGCCGTGGGAAGATTTAATTGATCTCACGTTGGGAAGCTGACTTATATGCTGAGGAGCAGCTATCCTCTGAGCATGCCACAATTCTGGAACTTGAAAAGTGTTCCTGTTTCTTGAGTTCATAGCAGGCCACAGAGCAGGGTGTTTTGTTCAGGTATCTTACTGCTTGTATTTTTTTCTGAAAGGATGTTAGCTGTGTTACTGGATGTGGGAACATATTTACCAATAAATGGTAGAAGATAACACTAATAAGAGCCTGTCTTCTGATTGTAAAATAAGTAATGAAGTTTATTTGTTAGAAAGCATCTTAGTAGGAAAGCAGTCACAAAGTCAGAACAGACAGCTCCTCCAGCCTTTGACAGGTGATCACCTCTGTAAAGCATTGCTAATGAAAACAGTTCCACTGAGACGTGAGGGTTTTAGGCTTAGTGGGTACAGCTGTGTGCAAGTGTTTGACTGAATAGGTGTCTTAAATCTAGTTGGCGGCCGGTCACTAGCAGCATTCCCCAGGGCTCGGTCTTGGGGCCAGTGCTGTTCAACATCTTTATCAACGACCTGGACGAGGGGATAGAGTGCACCCTCAGTAAGTTTGCAGATGACACCAAACTGGGAGGCAGTGTCAGTCTGCTTGAGGGTAGGAAGGCTCTCCAGAGAGATCTGGACAGGTTGGATCGATGGGCTGAGGCCAACTGTAAGAGGTTTAACAAGGCTGAGGGCCAGGTCCTGCACTTTGGTCATGACAACCCCAGGCAGCGCTACAGGCTTGGGACGGAGTGGCTGGAGAGCTGCCTGGCAGAGAAGGACCTGGGGGTACTGGTTGACAGCCGACTCAGCATGAGCCAGCAGAGTGCCCAGGTGGCCGAGAAAGCCAATGGCATTCTGGCCTGCGTCAGGAATGGCGTGGCCAGCAGGAGCAGGGAAGTGGTTGTCCCCCTGTACTCGGCTCTGGTGAGGCTGCACCTCGAATGATGTGTTCAGTTTTGGGCCTCTCAATACAAGAAGGACTTTGAGCTGCTGGAGCGTGTCCAGAGAAGGGCAACAAAACTGGTGAAGGGACTGGAAAAGTCTTATGAGGAGCGGCTGAGGGAACTGGGACTGTTCAGCCTGGAGAAAAGGAGGCTGAGGAGAAACCTGATTGCTCTCTACAACTGCCTGAAAGGAGGTTGTAGTGAGGTGGGTGTTCGTCTCTTCTCTCAAGTAGCAAGCGACAGGACAAGAGGGAATGGCCTTAAGCTGTATCAGGGGAGGTTTAGGTTGGATATTAGGAAAAACTTCTTCACAGAAGGAGTAGTGAGGCGTTGGAATGGACTGCCTGGAGAGGTGGTTGAATCACTGTCCCTGGAAACATTCAGAAAACGTGTAGACATGGCACTCCAGGACATGGTCTAGTAGGCATGGTGGTGTTAGGTTGACGGTTGGACTTACTGATCTCAGAGGTCATTTCCAACCTTAGGGATTCTGTGAATTCTATGTATATATGCTGTACGAAATGTATTCTCTAGTTCCTAGAAACACCATCATGAGCTTTCTTACTAGAAACACAGCAGAAGTAATGATAAGATTTGTGAAGATTTTATTTATGCTGTGTTAATCAGTTCAGGGAGGCAACTTGGCTTACTAGCTTTACATTATATTCCTGTGCTGCAAGGGGACAATGACCAATAAGAAACTGTAGAAGTTAAAGGTTGTGGGATTTGTTACTGACGGTTTTATATTAACTTCAGTTGTCTTAAATCTGATAAACTGTACTGTTCAACAGTACTAGTTTGACAGACATCTCCAAGTAAATATGTTTCATGAAAATAACTGTAAATGGTAGAAATTTGTAGCTGTCACTTTGCTGCTTTTGTTCTTAACATTGCAAACCACATGGGGGCGTGTTTGACAAAAGCAAGAACGTTTGAAGTGCAGTGACTACAACAGTTATGAGCGAGAACAGAATTCAGGAAGGGTTATAATATGTAACTTATGGTTAAAGTCTGGAACAACATTACGTTCTGAAGTATTTGAACTACTTACTCTTCCAGGCAGACTGACCATGAAGGCTTTGAAGGCTATTAGGCCTTCCCCAGAGTACTAAGGAACATTCTGGTGTTTCATCGTGGAGTGAAGTCAGGACACAGTCAGCATAGGCTCAAACTTGGTCATTAAGGAGAACTCCCAAATTCTGAATTTTGAATGTAGCAGAAATGATAAAACACAGAGTTTGCGTAAGCATTACAAGGAGAAGCAATGTCTTTAGCTTAATGCTGCAGTCATAGGTAGATAATTACTAAGTGAATTCTTTATTTTCACTGCATGAACAAAATAATTATCTCTAGAAGAGGCAGCATGAGTAAAGAGTGCTTTTTTAGATGCCAGTAGTAGAATGGAAATATCCAAAGCTGAACCTATTAAAATCAACTTAAAGGTTATCTTTCAACTCAACTTCAGTTATGGAAGTCTTCATTATGCACCTTCAAGTTCAAAGACCGGAGTTATAGTCCTGAAAGAAGAGGACTTTTAAGTTAGAGAAATACTTGCTTGATTCAGAAGTAGGCATTTGCAGTGCGTCATTGTTGTGCAGACTGACACTTTGAAAGTTGAGTTTCTTTGGTAGTAACACAAATAACTGGAACATACATTCAATACTCTTCAGGATGGGTTCATTTCATAAGAGCAAGTTTACTTGAATGCTAAGTATTATAGCAGAGAATTTGTATCAATATAGCTGTGTAGCTATCTGGTATATGCAAATGTTTAGCGCTCTTTTAAAGTTCAGCGATGTTAAAGTGTCAGAGTGGATGTCAGCGAGTTTATGAAATGGGCAGCACAGGTTGTAACTATTCCATTGTGCTTGCAGAGCGAAATCATTCGAGATAATCCTGGCATTCTGGACTGCGTGAAAGAAGGAATCGGCAGAGTTGTAGGTATGGGAGTACCCCATAGCAAGCGTCTCCTTCCTCTGATGGTCCTGACTTTTCCAACTGCTCTGCATGGAGTTCTTCACTATGTCATCAGTTCCATCATCCAGAAGCTTGTTTTGTTCATTCTGAAAAGGGGTAATTCCCACAACCTTCCAACTGAGAGCTCCACTTCTGTGCAGAGCATGCTCGATGCATATTTTCCAGAACTTATTGCTAGCTTTGCTGCTAGCCTGTGTGCTGATGTCATGCTTTACCCACTGGAAACAGTTTTACACCGCCTTCATATTCAAGGGACACGCACAATAATTGACAATACAGACCTTGGCTATGAAGTGCTTCCAATCAATACTCAGTATGAGGGAATGAGAGACTGTATAAATACTATAAAACGGGAAGAAGGAATGCTAGGTTTTTATAAAGGATTTGGAGCTGTGATAGTACAGTACACTCTGCATGTGGCAGTTTTACAGCTCACCAAAATTATTTACTCAACACTGCTTCAAAATGTTTCTTAATCTGTTCAGGTGTGGATTTAGCACATGGACATGATTGACTTACTAACCTAAGTGTTGTTAAAAATGGCTTAGAAAATGCAGTTTGAACAATCCACTCTGTGGATTACTCTTACACTGTAAAAGAACTTGATTCAAAAATGGGGATATATATTCCAAAGTGTAATTAAAAAAGTACTGTATAAATTTAAAATTATAGACACAGATTATAGACATGCAATCATACAGAAGGGAATTGGAAGTGTGGTTGGAGTGAGGATTTACCTTTCCTCTTACCAGTTAACTGACCTAAGACATGGGCATGAATTACTAATCTGCTTCATAAATCATCTGCTTCATCACATCTGATATTTAATTTGGACTGCTAGCCAGTTCAAAGGAATTTGTTTTCATAAGCTGTAAGAACTTCTAAATGGGAGACTGATAGGTTTACTGGTGTTTTAAAAACATTTTCAACGTCACTCAGTGGAGCTGTGAGCAAAATAGAAACCGTAAAAGTAACTTAAGTAGATAGAAATGTCATGATTTACAGGTACATAGAAGACTTGTTACTTTGCTGCAGTGTGGCAGAGGACAAAAAAGAGGAATCTTGCTTTGTACCAAATAAAAAAAAACTTGGGATTGGGTAAAGTTGCACAGAATGCAAATTTGACCATCTTGCAGTTTGTTTGCAAGGTCTACAGTAACTAAAGTGTGTGAATAAAGCAAATTAAAAACTGATGTGTGCATGTTTGTGCCATTTTCAGTCAACTTTCCACTCAACTTCAGAGTTTAGTTTTACTCTACTGCTTCATACAAGAGTAGAATAATCTTACAAATGTATCTAGCATCGCTGTTCAAAGTGTGTAGAGATAATAAAATTTAATTTGCTGTTTCTAAACTTTCTCTTTTGTTGTATTGGAGAGGTATATACACAATTATCTACTTACTATTTAGCACTGATGTCCTTCATTTGAAGTCTCCACATTGGGTATTTTGTGGAGCAGAATTATGTCTGTTCCTATACAAGTGAACTGCTGAAATACACCAATTTTGCCCTCTTTCCCTAGTAAATCAAAGCTTTCAGTCTGAAAATGAGTTATGATCACTATAAATAACGTAGTCCTCCTTGATTTCATCAGTAAATATATGAAAGTTGGGGAAGGGGTGCATTTTTAGCCAAAAAAGCACGTGGAGAGTTGCTTTTAAATTACATGAGAGGCTGCTGGCTTTTTCACTTTCATGTGGCAAGTTTATCTTTGTGAATACTGTAAATCAATGTGCATTTTGATCATTAATCATTGTGTAGTAGTTACCACTTACGGAAAGTAGTCATGGCAAAATAATGAAAAAGTGTTGCTGTTCGTAAGTTCTGACTTTACATTATTTGCAGGTCTGCTTTGCTATTAATCTAACTTTTATGTATTTTAAATGAGTTAAGTGTTGAAATGGAAAGTATAGTGAACTTGGGAAATGTTTTATTTTGTAATGTCGTTAATTGCATATTAGTGTATAGAATGGAAGCAATCAAATAAAATGTGAATTCACTGTAAATATTTTGATGTAGTTCACTGAAGAGGCACATAAAGGAATCCTGATTTCTGTGTTATATTTTGTGGTATAGATTTCAGAGTGGCTTTTTCAAACTCCTCAGTTTTCTTAAGTGCAAGAACAGGTTGAATTAAAACTACATGCAAGCATGTGGGTAAAACATATAATTCCTGGTTTTGTATTTTTAAAGTTTCTATGAGTATGAAGAGTGAGCCATATCAGAGAATTACCCTGATTCGAAAGGGTCTTGGCACGTTGTCTAGTCCAAATTCCTGCTCTAAGCAAGGACAGCGTTGACTTCAGACCAGATTGTGCAAGTCCTTTTCCAATCGCATTTTTAATTCTGACTTCT
Source organism: Psophia crepitans (assembly GCA_013399095.1). Taxonomy (NCBI): domain Eukaryota; kingdom Metazoa; phylum Chordata; class Aves; order Gruiformes; family Psophiidae; genus Psophia; species Psophia crepitans. The sequence goes on from VWZZ01000603.1 coordinate 53,273, forward strand.
AATACGTAAAGCCAGCCTTTTCAAAGGTGTTAAATTCAACTGAAGCAAAGTACTCCATGACAGTTGCCTTGAAGCAGTAACTTAAGTGCATGTTGGATGTTAATGCTTGCAGATGTATCAGTGAAATTGAGCAATAATTTTTTCTAGGAATAAAATTTTAGGGAAGGCATTTTGTCATACGAAATGGAGGACAAGTCTTTACATATTCTGCAAGAGGGTAGACAGTGAGTTCTCACAACAGTGCTAGATACTGTGCTAGAATATTAGCTTGTATCAAAGACTCCTGTTTTTATTACCAGGAGTTTTATGTTTCCAGTCTGTGCCAGACTCTCAGATCCTTAAGCAGGGTGCTTAACAGCTGCACACAGCCAGTGTTCTGCAGTGGAAAAGCCATCTGCTCTGGGCTACTCTTTTTTGATCTTTTTGTGTATTTGCTTTACCTTCCAGAAAAAAATAATACTCTGCATGGGGGGGTGGGCTTGGAATGCTGATGCGAGTGTAATCTTTTTTAACCTTTTTAATCCTAAGTGTATAGTTAATCTATTTTCTGGGCTTTTTAGATCCTAAAGCTGGCCTTGCCAGGATGTACCACTGAAAACTGCGAAATACTGAATTGCTGTAGAAAGTAGGGGGTTTATTTTCTGGAATATTAACAGTTCTTATACGCTCTATTCTTCCTGATAAAATCTTAATTACTTTTTCATGCATTGTTTTTATGACTTCTTTCCTTTTCTTTTTAAAGAAGAGAGCAGATTTTCAGAAGATAAATGTTAGCGAAGACAGACAAATGCAGTGTAATGTTCCCACCCAGCAAAGAATAACTTGGCTTCTTACCCACGCCATGTCGAAGGCAAGCCTTGATGTGAGGTAACTGATGATAGACCAGGCAGGAAACTTGGAGGCGTGAGGCCTGCTGGAAACCATTGCAGCCATTTGCCTGTGTTGTTTCACAGACTGCCTTAGAAATCATGCTTGACTCTTCTGGTTCTGTCCGAATTAGCTTTTAGATTTAGCATCGGTGCGAGTACTGCATTCTTTCTTCAGCAAGGTCCCAGCTACATTCATTCCTTTTAGGTCTGCTTTGCCACACACGTGAGTTGATCTAGCTCTGGGTGCTGTCTGTAATACAGGGTTGTGGAGTCCATTTTACATATCAAATCACGTGCTTTTCTTAGCTCTGCTAAATTTAGCAGCGAGTTTGAAGCAAGTATATAAACTAATGTCCTCCTTGCTGCTTGTCCTGTCTGGGATGGTCGTTCAGCTGGATGCACGCCTTCAGCTATAGGCATGAGCAATACATGTGATGTAAATGGGGCCTGTGTCTGCATTAATATACAAGTTCTCGATGTGCTCTTAAGTTTTTTGTTGGCATAAATCAGGGTTAACAGTGGTCGCTTTCAAACTGTTCACCCCTGCTGTGATATCCCAGGAAAAGAGGTCACACTAAATTTTTCAACTAAATGATTGTGTGGAGAGATTTGAGAGCAGCATGTAATGGCCGGGTTCCCTCACACAGGTGGGGAGAGGTGTGGTAGCAAAGTGTGAACAAACAGTTGGTCTAGTTTTGTTTTAGAAGATGTAATACGGATCTCTAGCAGGGGCAGAAGAAGGTAAGATCTTTATTTAATCAAGAACTGGTGGCGTCTGTGTTTTAAAAACAAATCTGATTTTAAGGAGTTAGATAAAACTGTTTTCAGATTTTATAATATTTTTTTTTTTTATGGATAAAGATTATTTACTCTTACCTTCAGCACTCCAGCCTCTCCTGGAGAGAGAATTTTGGCAAATTGTGAACAAAGTTTGAGGGTGGGAAAGAAGCGATGTTGAAAATGGAATGTAGAAATTGAAAAAAAAAAAATGCAGATAAAAGTTGATGATTCATGTTCTCAGTTGCAACAAATTAATGAAATTAAAAAGTAGAAATGTCCAAATGTTAGTATTTTTGGAGGGCTTCATTTGGAAGTCTGTTTCTGTCTTTATCTTTGAAAGGGTATTTTTAAGCATAAGTTAAAATCACAAAACATTTTAAACCCAACACGCCCGCACCCCACCCTCCCGGAAGATAAGTATAAAGCCAGTTATTCTTTCAGCTTCCTCAATAGGAAAAAAAAAATAAAGCCATATCTGCATTTTCCCTTCAAATCAAGGCACCCTGTCAGTGGATGCAACTGCCATCATACAGCAGTCTGACACTGCAGCTACAGGCTTTGTTGTTACTCAGATTGCTGATGAGTTGGCTGCAGTACACATTGCCTGGGGCAGCTGATCCGAGTGAGATACTGCATCGATCTTGTTTTCAAAGTGTGGGGACAGAATGTGACTTGCTCACACCGAAGTAAAGTCAGAAGGGATGGTTTAGCTGTTAGTGAAATTCGGAGTCTTGCTCTTTCACAGCCTGAAGCTTGTCACTGAGGCAAGTCCAGAACAAAAGGACTTGTTGGACAGGACCTGACTCTCTTCTCCTGTCATGGTTTTACCCCAGCCGGCAGCTGAGCACCACGCCGCCGCTCGCTCAGTCCTCCCCATCAGGATGGGAGAGAGAGTCAGAAGAGTGAAAGTGAGAAAACTCGTGGGTTCAGATATCAGAATTTAATAAGTGAAGCAAAAGCCGCACACACAAGCAGAGCAAGACAAGGAATGCATTCCCCGCTCCCCATGGCAGGCAGGGGTTCAGCCATCCCCAGGACAGCAGGGCTCCGTCACGCGTAATGGTGACTTGGGAAGACAAATCATCAGTCCAAATGCCGCTGCCAGCCCCCTCTTCCCCCCAGCCCCTTATAAACCGAGCATGACGCCATATGGTATGGAATGTCCCTTTGGTCAGTTGGGGTCAGCTGCCCTGTCTGTCCCCTCCCAACTCCCCGCGCACCCCCAGCCATCCCGCCGGCGGGGCGGTGCGAGAAGCAGCAAAGGCCTTGGCTCTGTGTGAGCATCGCTCAGCAACAGCAAAAACATCTCTGCGCTATCAGCGCTGCTTCCAGCACAAACCCAAACACAGCCCCACGCTGGCTGCTGTGAAGAAAATGAACTCTCTCTCAGCTGAAACCAGGATATCTCCATAGGAGAATCATGTCCTTGCCCAAGCTGAGTATCTGGAGGCAACAGGCTTATCAATTGCAGTTTCTGATTCTTGGTTTTAGGGTTCATCCAAAAAAGAAAAACAGTATGTTTGCTTTTGCTGCAACAGTGAGTGTAGCTCACTGAAGTTTTTGATCCCGAAAATGGAATCCTGGATTTATGAATGTAATATTTGGGCTTTCAAGCACATTGTGTAAGAAAAAGCACCAATATGCACAGTGGCCTTGATTCCCAGCTCCTAGCTGATGTCAGCTCTATTCAGTGCCATTCAAAATGGGTGTGATACCTTTGATGTCCATACAGACCACTGATGTGTTTTATGGTCCTTACGGGTACAGGTATCAGTCTAAACCTGTTGAAAAATACAAGCACAGGCAGGATTTACAGAGACTCTAACCCATGTCCTAACTGTATGTACGCAAAGTAAAGCAGAAGAAAAAAACAAAGGCAATGGGAAAGAGGATTCTTGAAACTAAGTATGTGCTTACCGACGTGAGCACCTTGACAAGGAGGTACGTGTCACTTTAACAGCTGTTTGAGCGCAGTGAAGAGAAGGAGACAACTTCTCATGTAGCTACATGTGTTTCAGGAGCTTAAAAATGCCTACAGTGTTTTCTTTCAAGAGTAGGGTTTTTTTTCTTTCCATTACAGGAAAAAAAACTGGCAAGAAGGCTGCTGTGATGCAGGTAACTGTTGCATAACAATTCTGACATGCTTTGAAATGTCCTAAATTGCATTCAGTTTGGCTATTTTAATTTTTTTAATAAAAAGCAGCTACTCGTCACCTTTATAAAGCCTGCTTTGACCTAGAAAATTTATGTGCCATGTCATTGATTTCCCAGCATAATGTATCCTGTGGAAACTCACTTGTGTGTTTTTTCCCTTTAATACTTTTGTGCCCGATAAAATAGATAAAAAATCTTTAATAATAGAATTTCCTCAGCATAACACCCTTTGATCTTCACGAGTGGACTGCTGTTGGAATATTGCCTCAACATTTTTCTCAATGGAAATGCTAAATAGGTTACAAAGGAAACATACCGCTCACATGGAACAAGTTAAAATTTTTTGAACTTGCTAAATTTATCTGTGTGAGTTTGCTCTATTAATAAATACAGTATTAGAAAAACCTTACAACATGCAGTGTAAGGAGTTTGAATCATACTTGGAGGCTAACTGGGAAGCCCTGTAGCTGACACCGCTTGGGAAACTAATGCTACTCCTTCCACAGGAGGACAACCATAAGCATTGCAGTGCCTTTCGTACCTTGAGGCAGAAGGGGATACAAACCATGATGGTTCTGCTGTGATGCAAGCCTGCCTTTGTCTTCTCTGTAGCTGCAAGTTTTTGGTCATCTATCAGGTGTTCCCCACCCATCCACACACACCCCCACCTGCCCTTCCGTAGAATGTCAATAGCTATTTCTCAAATTTTCAAACTCTGTCCAGATTGTGCAGAGAGTTGTCAGGCCAGGATTATTCCAGGTTTTATAATCATCAGGAGAATGACGTTGGGAGGACTTCCTGATGGTGTTGTGGAGCCGTGTGATGTGGAGGATGAGGTGGGATGTGCTAACGCTGCTCTCCCAGTGGGGCAGAACTACCAAAGGAATGACAATGTACCTTTTCTAGAGTTTGTACAACCCCTACTTTTTATCCCTTGTCCGTCCTGCACACTCTCCGCAGCCAGGTATTTTGGGACTGTGTTCTCCGTACAGCGTAGACACAGTCACTCTTATTAGTGATGTGATGCCTGTTCTTTTCTACAGGAATCACCTCTGTTTCTTTTCTCCGTGGAAGCACACAAGATGGTTTGGTGTGGGGCTTGTGTGTACCATGGCTTGGTGTAGGATCTTGTGAACAGCTAGAATTTTTAGGGAAAGAATTGAAACTTAGATTTTGATCTTTATAATGAAGATCCCAGGAAAATCTCTTTATAGGAAGCCTCAGATGTATCGAGCTACTCCTGACTTCAAGTCTTCCTTCTTTCAGAGGGAGTGTTTCGTATTTGACAGGAGACACTTTCCACAAAGTAGGGTTTCTCCTCTTTTTTTCTGGTGTTCCTCTTTTATGTTCTGCCTGGCTTTATAGATAACTTCTGTGCCACTTTCCTTAATAACTTGTCCTCTCTTTATTTGTTCCACCTTCTTTTCATCTTTTGTTTTTCTCCTTGGTTTTTATATTCACCTTTTCTGTTTGTCCTTTATGTCTCTCCAGTGAAATCCCCAGATCCTGTTAACTTCTTTTCTGTGTTCTCTTGGCTGAAGGTTACTCTGGATATTCAGCACTGTTCATAGTGCTGCCCATTGCATACGTATTTGCCCAAATTTATCACCAGAAGATAAAAATTAAACTTTACATTGAGACTGTAATTTATATCTGAGTTGTTGAACTCACAGGATGATGAATCTTCTCTTAACACTTCAGGTGGATGAGATTAAAAGTCATGTAGCTCAGTCAGATTGAAATGTTGTTCTGTTGGCAGTTCTTGTTAAATTTTTACAGATATATATGCACATACATTAGAATTATAAGAGAAAATATGTAGAAATATAGTAACCATGTATGGATAGGTGTGCAGATGCTGAAAAGCAAAAGGTTTGTCTCTCATTCCTTGTAGTTCTTGAGAAAATTTTCAAAAAAAGTGCCTAACTTTCTGTATTTACGCTGTTTATCTGCAATGATTTTTACTTTAGTAGCTGAAGCATAAGAACTACTCGTTAGGAAAGGAGTTAGTATTCCAAGAACTGATGAACAGCCATCACAGGAATAGAGTCATGCCTGGGACTAAAAATCTGGCTGTGGAAAAGAAATATTTACTGTGCCCTCCATGATGAAGATGAAAGTTCTCATTGTCCAGAAGCTGTTGCAGTTAGATTTTACTCCTCAGATCAAGAGAAGGATGAGCAGTTACTTCTTGTGTGACTGCACCTGTGAAAAACAAATATGTGATTGAAAAAAACTCAAATGTCAAGTATTTTTTTTGTCCCCATTTGCTTTTTGAGGTCTGTATGAATTTTTTGTGGGGGCATCGTTGTTAGTTACTGTATTTAGTACAGAGTCTGATTTGGCTTACTGCCACTTACAATGTGGTCACAGGAGGCTTGTGTTCTTGGCTTTGCTGAGACACTGTTTTCTGTCTTTCTCTGCTGATTTGGCCTGGGATGGAGTTAATTTTCTTCACAGGAGCTGATACGGGGCTGTGTTTGGATTTGTGCTGGAAACAGCGTTGGTAACACAGAGATGTTTTAGCTGTGGCTGAGCGGTGCTTGCACAGAGCCAAGGCCTTTTCTGCTTCTCACACCACCCCACCAGCGGGATGGCTGGGAGGGGCACAAGGAGCTGGGAGGGGACAGACAGGGCAGCTGACCCCAACTGGCCAAAGGGATATTCCATACCATATGGCGTCGTGCTCAGCATATAGAACTGGGGAAGAAGGAAAGAGGGGAACATTCACAGTGATGATCTTTGTCTTTCTCAGTAACCAATATGCGTGACGGAGCCCTGCTGTCCTGGGGATGGCTGAACCTCTGCCTGCCATGGGGAGTGGGGAATGAATTCCTTGTCTTGCTTTGCTTGTGTGCACGGCTTTTTTTTTTTTTTTTTACCCTATTAAACTGTCTTTATCTCAACCCATGAATTTTCTCGCTTCTACCCTTCTGATTCCCTGTTCCCCTCCCACCATGGCAGGAGCGAAGGTACAGCTGCATGGGGCTCAGATGCCAGCTGGGGCTGAACCATGACACCTCCGTGTCCATTTCTCTTTTTCCCGCTGGATCTGTGGCTTAGCACTTTGCAAACAGCTACACTTCAAGCACCAGAAGCAATATCTCACCATGAACAGAGCACTATGTCCAGGCTAAACCACTGCTGGAGAATTACCAGAAAGGCTGTGTAATCAAATCAGCTAACCAAGCCAAGCAGAACAACGTCGTAACACTGATACACTGATAATTCTGGGGCAACTCTGTTTCTGATTAATTATGAAATGGCTGGTAGTAATTAGGTTTAAAAGTCATGTGGCCGTGGTCATTTATTACATAACAAATTGTCAGTGCTAAAATTGAGCAATATGGAATACATTTCAAGAAAAAAAAAGTAAAAAAAGAAAAAAGAAGCCATATTCATGCAACAACTATACAACAGGGTGATTTTGCATTGTGGGAAAAAGTCAGTTGTATTGCTCTAGCTTCCTCCTGCTTTGCCTTTTGATGCTAACATGAGGTTGTTTTCTTTGCATCCAGTACTTCCATGGTACTGCTTGCTCACTTCTCCACATATACATACATCTTCCTAAGTCCTCTTCTGTTCCACTGTTTCATTTATCCTGTTCCTGTGGATTATATGGATTGTGAGCTTTGAAACAAGACTAGCACAGCTGTTAATTTCTTTGCCAAATCTTCTGAGGTGGTTCAAAACATCACTGACTTTTCAAGATGTTCCTAAAATCTACTAATTGTTTGAGATGTTAAATAGAGCAGTAGAATGTCTGGTTTCCACTCAGGTTTTTAACAACCTCCAGAAAAGAAAGCCTTTATTGGGATTCTGCATCTAAATAAGACTGGAGAGGCTACATGACTGGAAATACGTTTTGACTTGCACAAACACACACATACCAACCTTTTGTTTCCTGGGCTTCAGGGTGCGTGCTCAGAGATGATAAAGACTAAATTAAGATCTCCAGAACTATAATGGTAATATGAAAAGAAAAAATCTCCACTGAAGAATGGTAGGTACATGCATGTCATGAAGATTTGGAAATAGTATTGTTTGTTAATCTTCTGAGCCTCTCTGTTTTATAACAAATTAGCTAAGCCATTATATCAAAAACTTGCAAGACTTCAGGTTTAATACACATGGTTGGCAAACTGATGAGTACATATCAATAGTGTGTCATTCTGTGGTGGATTGACTTGGCTGACTGCCAGGTGCCCATCAAGCTGCTCTGTCACTCCTCTTTCTCATCAGGCTTTGGGAAAAAGATATAATGAAAGACTCATGGGTTGAGGTAAGGACAGGGCAAGATCACTCACCAGTTACTGTCATGGGCAAAACAGGCTCAGCTTGGGAAAATTAATTTAATTTGTTACCAATCAAAGCAGAATTGAGTAATGAGAAATAAAACCAAACCTTCAGCCTCCTCCCACCTCTTCCTTCTTCCCCGGCTCAACTTCACTCCTGGTTTCTCTACCTTCCCCCACCCCTGCAGCACAGGGGGACAGGGAATGGGGGTGTGGTCAGTTGATCACATATTGTCTCTGCTGCTCCTTCCTCCTCAGGGGGAGGACTCCTCACACTCTGCCCCTGCTCCAGCCTGGGGTCCCTCCCACGGCAGACAGTCCTCCACCAACTTCGCCAATGTCAGTCCTCCCCACAGGCTGCAGTTCTTCACCAACTGCTGCAGCGTGGGTCCCTCTCATGGACTGCAGACCTTCAGGAACAGACTGCTCCAACGTGGGTCCCTCACAGGGTCACAGGTCCTGCCAGAAAACCTACCCCTGCATGGGATCCTTTCCACAGGCTGCAGGTCTTGCCAGGGGCCTGCTCCAGTGTGGACTCTCCACAGAGTCACAGCTTCCTTCAGGGCATCTCCATCTTCTCCAGTGTGTGGTCCTCCACAGGCTCCATTGTGGATATGTGCTCCACTGTGGTCCTCCAGGGACTCCAGAGGGACAACCTGTGTCACCATGGTCTTCACTTCAATGGTCTAGGAGGCAATGTTCTCATATTCATTCTTACAGGTAGCTGCTCATAAGTGTATCCTGGGTTATGCCCAAAATTTTATCACAGTTGCAAACTGTGTTTGATGATCAGTTTTAGAGTTAACTGATGTGTCTGTGCACAGTGCTGCACAGGGCCCAGCAAAGGCGGCCACTTGAACCAGGTGTCAATTTTCCCCCAGGAAATCAGTGTATGCTCATCTTTGCCAAAACCAGATACATTTTGCAGCTCTAAACAATTTCTAACCTATCAACACACCTTCAAGCATATGTTACCTGGGCTTTGCCTTTTCCCCACTGAGCGTAACCATAAACAAAATACTAGCTAGTTAGATGCCAACTCAAAAGTTTGTAAGGACTGGGGGCAGGATGGAAGCTTCCTTTTTCTGTCCATCTTTTGTACATAACACCTTGACCAATTCTGTGGGCAGTACACTAAATAGGTAACATGCTGATGGTATGTACAGTAATCGTACTAAAGCAGGGATGAACAGTCAAGTGTTTATAGCCATGGCTTGCTGTAGAATGGATGAGAACTGCTGCAACAAGAACAGCCCTGGGGAAAGGACTATTTTGTTCCTCTGGAAACATGATTGAAGTCAATAGCTAGCTGGAGAGCAGAGCTGCCAGCGCTTGGGTAGGAGAGAAACAGTGACACAAGAAACAGAAAAGAAACATCTGTGTAGGTCCTTCTTCACCGTGATAAGGAGAAGCTGTTAATGAATGATTGGCAGTTTACAGAGTTTTTCCACAATGGATGATTGTCTGGTGCCAAGAGGAATACTCACCACCTGGTAGGTAATGTGTAGCGTTCATAATATGCTATTTCAGTAGAGGAAAAAGTGGCTCTGAAATTATTCTTTCTTCTTTCTTTTTGGTGGGGGGGAGAGGCAGGTCGTGGGATGTCCTGCATGAAATATCAGTATGGTAGTCTGGGAAGAATCACAGAATCACAGAATCACAAGGGTTGGAAGGGACCTCGAAAGATCATCTAGTCCAACCCCCCTGCCAAGGCAGGGCCACCTAGAGCACATCACTCAGGAACACGTCCAGTCGGGTTTTGAATGTCTCCAGAGAAGGAGACTCCACAACCTCTCTGGGCAGCCTGTTCCAGTGCTCTGTCACCCTCACAGTGAAAAAGTTTTTCCTTACATTAACCTGGAACCTCCTGTGCTCCAATTTGCACCCGTTGCCCCTTGTCCTATCACTTAGTGAGGCTGAGAAGAGCCTGGCTTCATCTTCCCGACACTCACCCTTAACATATTTATAAACATTGATGAGGTCACCCCTCAGCCTCCTCTTCTCCAAGCTAAAGAGACCCAGCTCCCTCAGCCTTTCCTCATGAGGGAGATGTTCCACTCCCTTGATCATCTTAGTGGCTCTGTGCTGGACTCTCTCTAGCAGTTCCCTATCCTTCTAGAGCTGANAGCCCTTCTAATGCACCCCAGGATGCCATTGGCCTTCCTGGCCACCAGGGCACATTGCTGGCTCATGGTCATCCCCCCGTCCACCAGGACCCCCAGGTCTCTTTCCCCTACACTGCTCATGTGAAGTGAGGGAAATGCAGTTTCAGATGCAAGAGAATAGGAGTGGCATTTGCTTTTATCTGAGAGCAGTAGCACACTAACCCAGAGGTGGCTTTGCATCCTGCCTCTCTACTTTTGCAATGAGTTTCTTCTCTGAGATAAAGGTAAATCCTTCCATGATCTGCTCCTCAAGGTGCCCAGATCAGATTAATTGGTCAAATTTTTATCTTTCCACTCTTGCTGGTATGGAAAATACTATTCTATACGTCTGGAGAAGACACTGTGAAACAAATCAAACTAGTAACTCCTGTACTCTTCTGACCTCTCTCTCCTTCCAGCCCAATGCTACCATTAAACTTTTCCTTGCTTGTCATTTCCCAAACATGTGAGTAAGAGCATCCATTTATACCTATATTCAGGTGGGTTCTTCCTACTTTTCCTGAAAAACAGCTCTAACACTGTGCTTAGCACAACTATGTGCTTCTGCCTTGGCACAGGAACGGGCAATGAGGTTGTCTATCACACTGCTACTACACAGCCACTGTCTGTTCCCTATGAGAGGGCACCATTTAACCACTGCTGCAGAGGGAACCTGCCCTCTAGCTTTCTGTGTGGTGACGTTGCAAACCATCAACTAGCAATCTCAGATAAAGCTATGCTGACCTGTCCATGTCCTCCAGAGATTGTGATGGATTAGGCTTTGTCATTTAAGTGATTGATAAAATTTGCAAACACCATGACCACTAACTCTATTCTTTTCTGGTATTTTTTTATTATTTTGTCTAGAATAGATGTTGCCTTTACTGACCCATAGTTTCCTGGATCTCCCCTAAAGGACTCCTAAAAAACACATTAGTGTTAATTTTGCCACTTTCTAATCTTCAGATACCAAAGAATTTTTTGAATGGTGATGTACTGAAGCCACTTAATTCAATTATTTCACTGCCTGAGTTTCTTTAAAGCCCTTGGGGCTAACAGTGTGGCAGTCATTTCTGTTTGGTTTGTTGCTTGTTCTGTAAGCTCTTTTGTTGCTGCCTCAGTTTGAGATAGCACTCTGATCTATCTCCCCACAGAGAAGAGTTTCTTTCTGCAAATGCTGCAAGCCCTTCCACTGTGAGCACATACTCAGAGAACCTACCTGTCTTCTGATAAGGCCATGTTTTCTGCTACCCTTTTTACATCCTGACCATCTGTTGGTGCTCTATGTTCTCTGACAGGCTTCCTGTTCCTGGTGTGTTGGGGTAATGGACAATTATTTGTTTCTTCCACCCCCTGTGAGATATTTCTCTCTCTCCCTAGACCACCTTACCATGTGTTTCATATTTCCTCTGTCTCTGTTTATGGTGCTATCTGTTCTTCTTTGGAATGGAACTAGCGTTTTTCAAAAGGTATTTTGTAACAATTTCCTTTACTGTGCAATTTGGTCACGTTGTCTTTTCCTTTTGTCAAGATTTTCTTGATTTTAGAATGTTTGGTTGTTGTTTTTTTCCTGTGCTTCTTTCCTGGGGACAGTCATTGACTGTGTCTAAAAACGATCTCTTGACATCTCGACATTGGTTACGATGTTTGTCTATAAACTGAGGGTGACTATATTAATCTTTTACATTCCCATTTTCTGCCATGTGGCTTTCCTGGTCTCGCTTAGCACATCGACTTCGGTGTAGTGCCCTGGAGGACCAGTCAGTAACGTATGACCCAATGCTCTGCTGAGGCCAAGAACAACGGCCCATTGGGTTTCCACATTATTCATTGACATAAACAGGCTTCCAATCCCACCTAATCTGCTTGTCCTGCTGAGCACTACACTTGCATTTTCAGTCTTTTCTGCACACTTTATGTGTCTGGTCTCACAATGCCCTATCTACTGTCTTTAAGTTTCCAGTATGAAGAGATCTTAACAGATTGAAGAGCAACAGTTGGCAGAGAGCAGTAATCAAAGTATCATTTTACTGTACCGGCATTATCCTCAGTGAAATTTGCATTTTCTACACTATGTATGTACAATAGCGTATTCTCATTGAAACTACACATGCCATTTTTGTAATTATTTCAGTCCTGAGGCAATTCATGAACATATAGATGAAGACGATGACACTGAAGGACAGAATATCCATGAAAGAATCTGCGAAAACGTGAAGATGATTCCCTGTAGACATCAATATATAACTTTCCTGTAGAGGTTTGTTACACCTTAAGACAAATAATAGACTCGCACTAGTAATGAATAAGAAAGAGATGCTCACATCTCTGAGTTTTACACAGGGTTTCTGTTCCGCACACTGGCAAAGAATGCTGCTTGCAAGAACTGCTCAGTCAAAACACATAGAAGTGACTTGCAAGGGAGTTTTTGAAAGAAAACCCATCAATCACTACTAGAAATTCTGTGAGTTTGATTTACTTTTTAATCGTACATTAAAAAAAATATATTTCTAATTTATCAAAGTGTTTTTTTATGTTTCTATTTGATTGTGTTCTCTGACTTGCACAAACTAGTCCAAGATTTCTAAGAAAAAAATTTTGTCAGATAACATTTTTCTAACTTGGAATAGCAAATAACTCAGTTGTGTGTCAAACTATAGTCAAATTGTTTTAATGTTCCTAAATAAACTGATGAAAAAATTAATATGGCAATTAACAGTGGATGGATTTATTGATGTTAAGGCAATGTGATTCTGTGAGTTTCTTACTTAGTGAAATACGTATGATTCTTAAGGTGAAATTTCAAATGTGGATGCTAGAGAAATCATCAATATGATATTGAATTTCTAAGACAGTTGATATAGTCCCCACTATTCCCCTCCCCCAGTATTCTAAAACACTTACTGAGTTAGCACCATAATGACTGATGTAGATTACATTAAATAAATTAGAGGTTGAAATCACCCTGAGACTCACCATAAAAATGTAAAATAAAGTGCAAAAAAGGGAAACAAAGTAAAAAATGTTTTAAAAAAGTAAAAAAAGTTAAAACTGGCCAAAGCTATTTCTTTTTTTTTTTTTTTAGCAAAAGCC
>VWZZ01000603.1:66962-90689 GCA_013399095.1 Psophia crepitans
CTCTCTCTGGACCCCAGGGAGAAGAGCTCAGCACCTCCCTTTCCACTTCCCTCCTCAGGAAGCTGTGGAGAGCAATGAGCTCACCCCTCAGCCTCCTCTTCTCCAAGGTAGATAAGGCCAAAGTCCTCAGCCGCCCCTCACAGGACATGCCTCCCAGCCCTGCCACCAGCTGTGTTGCCCTCCTCTGGACACACTCAAGGACCTTCACATCCTTCTTGAATGGTGGGGCCCAGAACAGCACACAGGTCTCAAGGTGAGGCCACGCCAACGCTAAACACCGTGGGACAATCCCGTCTTTTGACCAGCTGGTTACGCTGTGTTTGATGCCCCCCAGGATGTGGTTTGCCCTCCTGTCAGCCAGGGCACACTGCTGGCTCATACTGAGCTGCTGTTGACCTGCACCCCCAGATCCCTTTCTGCAGGGCTGCTCTCCAGCCACTCCTCTCCCCATTTATATTTCTGCCTGGTGTTACTGCATCCTAGGTGCAGAATATGGCACTTGAACTTATTAAATTTCATCCCACTGATCATTGCCCAATGCTCCGATCTGTCTACATCCCTCTGCAAGGCCTCTTGTCTCTTCAGAGAGTCAACAGCACCTCCCAGTTTGGGATGATCGGCAAACTTGCATCTCCTGCAACTCCTGCATCTAGGTTATTGATAAATAGATTGAGAGGTAAAACTAGGTTCATAGATCTGTTGTTCTGACAGCTTTGTACACAGGTTATATTAATCTTCCTCTCTTGTGTTCTTTTCATCAAGTCTGAGCCAAACTTACCAAATTGTAATCTTTTTTTTTCTGTTGATGTCAGGTGAATTTTTGGATCAGGCTGTACAAAGACTACATGTTAGGAAAAGATGAAAGAACTAAAAGGTTAAGAATATATAGAAAATATCCAACTTTTTCTTATAAACCTCTGCAGCCTGCCAAAGGTTTATGTGAGCCAGGGTGCAGCTATTTCTCTCCTCTTCCCTTGCTTCCCTCCTCCCACATTGCTTTCAAGCAAAGCAAGTGCAGTAGCTCCTAAGCACGTTTTGTTTCAGGGCTGATAAATCTCTTCTCTTCAAGATCTCTAGTGAGAAGGTTCCCTTAAAACAACATACTTTATTAAACTTACTAGTTATTCAAAAAAGAGATGACAAAGTTTGTTTGTGATGTGAATGGGGTTTTGGATCAAACACCGAGTATAAGCTGTGCAACTTCGTTTGAAGAAGTTAATGCTCTGTGCTCCCACTGTGGTGAACAACACTTAGAAATGATCCATCTTCCATGTAAAAACAATATTTAAATAGTTCAAATGGTGAAAGGCAATTCAGTGTTTGATGTTCTAGTTCTCTAATTTACATAACATTATTTCAAGACTACAAGAAACTGTTTTTAAAAGAATATGTCATGTAGTAAATTAGTCTTATTACGTAGGAATTATCTGAAATGGCTACACCTATTTGTTCGGCAGTCTGTTTTGAAAACCCTCTAAATAAACCTTGCAGCTTTCTTTGAAGTGTGAGAGTTACAATTTGGGGTTTCTTTAGGGATATTTTGATATCTTCTCCTTAATTAAACCTTTTCATGAAGTCATTATGTGCCCTTTAGAAGTCACCTTTTGTCAGCATTACATGTTTGCGCTTGTGGTGTTTCACTGAGCCTGATTTGTTTTCTGTGTAGACTGAGAGATCAATGTAAAATCATGAAAGTGATGTAACCCATAGCTGAAATTCTACTAATTTTCAATCAGTTTCTTCTCTTTCTATTAAATATCAGTCCTACTTCAACTTCATTTCACTGAATAGGTTTGGAGGATGGGGTTTGGGGTTTTTTCTTTTAACCTGCTGGACCTCTGAAAATCACTGTGAATGGTATTGCAGATAAAAATAGTGGTATGACAGAAAGAAATCACTGTAAAGCCAACTATGTATACAGTGGAAGAGAGAAAGACACACAGATCAAGAATGGAAGCATAAACCTTGCTATTCTTGCATTTTGAGCAGACAGAAGCTTATTGAATGTTCCAACATATAAAAGAAAATAAGAACCAAAGAAATGGAAGAGAATCACACAGCAAGCAGCCTGACTAGATATCTTCACGCGACAGAGAAACAAAATGCCAGATAAAGGATGGGGAAGTCTGATGTGTACCTCAAGGGGATCTGATTTTGGGTGAGAAGAGCCAATAAATTAAATTGTCTGTTGTAATTAAAACTACAATAACCCTGTCATTGTACGTTATCATTGCCACAATTGCTGTATGCTGTATCAATGGTATTAGAGCAAGAATCACCCAAATCAATGAAGGATGAATGCCGTGATGATGGAACTAGAACTGACCTTAGCAACCAGCACCCAGCAACTTCCTTGAAATCAACATCTTCAACCCACAGATTGTGAGCATGGACTGTGCCAGATACCCCAGCCGTGAGTTCCAGGTGCAGCGTGCAGGAATCCAACAGCACACATCATCACTCCTGCCCTGAGAGACTGTTCTGACAGATGGAGCCCAAGGTCATGGACTAAATGAACTCAATGAACACCATAGGGGTATGGCCTATAGACTGAGGGGATGATATCTGTATGTGTTTATCTATTTCTGAAAGTTAGAGTAGTGGTGATTAATTGGGAAGTGTAGGATCTGGGCATGACATAGACGGTGTAGCATAAGGGGTGGATAATGTCCTGGGTTTGGCTAGGAAAGGGTAAATTTTCACCTGAAGCTGCGGTGGGACACAGCCAGGACAAGTGACCTAAACTGGCCAAAGAGGGTATTCCATACCATGTGACATTACGGTCAACAGAAAAGGGGCCTGACTGGGGAGGGGTGGGTGGTTCCAGGATGCATGGCTTGGGGGCAGTCCAGCTTCGGGATGGGTCTGACCGTGCAGTCTGAGCTGTACGGTCATTGGGTGAGAAACTGCATTGCGTGTCACGGGTTTTGTATATTCCATTACCAGTACTGCTGTTGTTGTTGCTCTCTTCCATCCCTGTCCCAGCAAATTGTCCTTATTCCAACCCACGAGGCTTTGCCTTTGTCTTACCCATTCTCCTCCCCATCCCACTGGTGCAGGGGGTGAGCAAGCGGCTGCATGGTGCTCTGCCGCTGGCTGGTGCTGAACCACAACGATGACCATGGTGGTGGCAAAGTTGCCACTGTCCTCCCCAGGCAGCCTCCTTTGACCTCCTGCATGTTGCGGCTTCTGCCAGGGGTTCCTGAGATGTGACCCTGAGCTCCCTCCCGGACTGCAGCCCACCACTGGTCTGTGGTCCCGCTGCCCACAGACGATGTGCAGGCAGAGCTCGTCGCGTTTCAGTTACCTTTCATAGAAGGCAGTTCTCATGTCTCACTTTCCTCTCTGCAAGGTGAGACAACATCTCTTTGTGAATGGTTTTGTCTGATTCCTTTCCTTCGTCCACGCAGGGTTTTTTTTCCTAGATATCTGATAAGTTTTATTATTCCTCTGTTCGACTCCCAGATTTTTTCCTTAAGAGAGTGGAACAGTTTTAAGTGTAATTGCACATGGCATAAGCAATAAAAAAAGCATAATATGAGTTTATACAGAGTAAGTAAAGCACAGTTTGTAAGAAGTAAATTTGAAATTCTACTCTCTTGGCTAATAGCCTTGCCATCTGCTAATGTTATCATCAGGGTTTGCCCATAAACAATCTTTAGATCTATTATTGAGAAGCTGACAACAAACACACTTCCCAGCCTCATGGTGTGTCACACAGGCAACGTGAAGTTTTGTTTTGACATTCATAATGTAGCTGTTTGGTTATTTTGGGAAAGCTTTTGTAATTGTTTTGAATTGCAACATCATGAATATTGAGCCAGAACTTCTGAAGGCCTTTTTTATTTTAGTCTAACATTTCAACCATTCCTATTTTGCTCTATTTGCTCACACCACCTTCTGTGATTTGAAAGAACTGCAAGGAAAAAAAGTCACCAAAGAAACCCCAATCTATGTAGTTCTGACAAATCCTTTATTACATAAAATATGTTCCTATGTGGTTTTTCAAGTGGATAGATAATCCTTCTGGAAAAAATCTCAAGCTATAAAGATGTAAGAACTAAGAACATTTCGCATCTTAATTATTCCCTAAAGACTTGTTTCTTCTTTGGACTGAAACCACTGGCAACATCGCAGGTCTTTAAAGAACCCATTTATAATTAAGACCCATTAGGGCTACAATTTGAAATAAGCCACTCAGAAAAAGAAGTGGAACACTTGAGATTCTGAGATCTATGGAGAATCTGAGATCTATGGAGAATTTTGTTTCTAGTTTATATGTTTAGTAATACTAAAACAGAAATAGATTTATCTTTGCTTTGTTTCTGACAAAATGAAATCTGACAAAAGAAGTCATTCTAATAAATATTACAGAGCGCTCTGTTCAAGGGTAAGAAATGCTGGAAAACTTGCAAAGTGCCTGCTGGACTTCTCCAAAGGCAAGGCTGAAACCAGGAATTTTCCAAGTGAAACAAAGACACAAATTGTCCTGAGACAGAGCAAATGTTAGCAGAGTCATCCACCTCTCCAACTTCCAATGTCTTGGGGAATAGATTCTTTCAGGCAATTCATGAAATTGTTCAGAAAGCAATCTGAAATACATCACTCTGTTTTTGGTGATGCTCAGGGTTTTGATTATGAAAAAATGTTGATGCTAATTCTATATAAATTAATCAATGAAAATTAATTTTAAGAGGGTCTTCTATGTACAGATGAAGTCCTCATCATCTGGGTCTCATTTTATATCCCATGCTATATTCAAATACTCTATGTATGTTCAGATCTATAAGTTGTCACCAGATAGAAATAGAAGTTTAAGACAGAAATTATTTTATTCTATGCAATGGGTCTGACTGTTTCGCTGATGTCTCTTTTTCCTAATGAATTAGCAGAGCTACTTCTGAGACCATTTTAAAATAATTGCTATAAAAGCTCATTAAAAAATTTACTTTGGGTTTATTTCTTTAGATTAAAATGCCTTTTTTCTACTAAAAGGTTTTTTTAATTTATTTTTTCCTGATTTTATTACAGTATCAGCTTGGAAGTTTTTCTAGTGAAAAACATGCTATATAAAATTGTATACTAAATATATATTAAAAAGTATAAAATTAATTAATAATTAATAGAGGAAATGTATAAGTATGTATTTGGAGACCGACTGGGTTTAGTATCTGGGGAGTTTAGGATGACACATTCTTCAAGGGAAAGAATAAAGGACAAAACTTCAGGTTTGAGCATTTGACAGGCAGCACAGAGAAACTCCTTTGTCTGTTTAAATGTTAGCATTTTGTCATCTAACCTGGCCCACAAGTCTAAACATTTTGTAATTTGTAAGAGTGAGGCTTTCCCTGCCCGTACTGTGCCAAACAGGAAGAAGAAAAGCCACAGGAATGTACCTGTTAGAGCTTACTCCTAAGGACTCCGCATAAAAATACAATACAAGAAGACCAGCTTTGTACTCACTGTCTGACCTGTGACCTTCTGGAAATCATTGCAATTGCACACACATGAGAAATGGGATGGACAGGATAGGTACTTGACTGGCACTAAGGATTTTGTGGATGCTGTTGCAGGAACAGCAAGGCCTGCTGCACTCGGGATCTGTTTTGGCAGGCAATATAAAAGCAGCACTTTGCTGAAGCTAGAGAAGGTTTTAGTACACTTATGAGACCTTTCCATGAGACCTTTCGTAACCAGCCACAAAATAAAGCCAATAGCTCTGTAGACCAGTTGAGTGGGAGTTCAATGCATGATCAAGCTGTAGTTCTTGAGGGACTGGCAGCCAGCCACTCTGAGTAAATACATTAGGATTTGGAATTATTCAACGCTAACACAAATCTGTGGGTGGGATCCAGCAAATGGCAATAAAACAAGGATTAGGGTAAGTGGACACCTGCATATTGGATGTTTACACCAGCGAATTAAAAAAAAAATGCAATGTGGCAAAAAAAAACCCCAACTCCATCTTAGTCAATGATTGTTACCATCTGGTAGAGTTTCTAATTTTAACTTTGTGGTGGGTTGACCTTGGCTGTCGACAAGGTGCTCACCCAGCAGCTTTTTCACTCCTCAATAGCATTGGGGGAGAAATATCTGTGGCACCTTGGTCCTCCATGGACTGCAGGGGCACAGCCTGCCTCACCAGAGTCTTCTTCACGGGCTGCAGGGGAATCTCTGTTCCGGCATCTGGAGCCCCTCCTCCCCCTCCTTCTTCACTGACCTTGGTGTCTATGGAGTTGTTTCTCTCACATATTCCCACTCCCCTCTCACAGCTGCTATTGCACAGCTTTTTTTTTAACCTTTATTAAATAAGTTATCAAGAGGCACTGCCACTGGTTCAACTGGACATGGGGAAAGATCGTGGTGTCTTCTCACAGAGGACACCTCCGCAATGCCTCCCCACCACCAAAACCTTGCCACATAAACACAGTACAAGCCTGCAGGCTCCTTGTCTGAATGTATTTTACAGGTTTCCCTTCAGGATCAGGACTGAGAGATGAGTCATGCTTTGGTCCTGAGAAATACTCTCTGCAAGGCAAGAGAGCATTTCCTTCATTCATTATATGAGTTAATTTGGGTATATTGTGGCTGGCTGATCAATTTTTCACCTATGATTTCCACAGTAGATTATTGTGAACATAGGACATGTTGTGAACACGTGAACAAAACCCTGTGTTTCAGATCCTGCCCTGCTTGTATCCAATATTCAAGTGTCTTTTTAGTCCCATCAGTACCCCTTTCCTAGCTGCTGAATACAATTTTGTGTTAACTGGTGGCTTACAGTGTCCAGATGTGTGTTCAGCTGGCCAGCTGCTATTCCAGCAAGCTCTCTGCCTGGACCTCTCCCACAAAAGTCCTCACCCAGCCATGTTATCATCGCACCAACATATTGACTTTTTTATTATTCTTCTTCATGTGTATCAGAGCACTCCAGTTCTGTGGACAATGATTTTTGCTCTACATGATTCACTGAAAATAAATATGAATGTGTCATAGGTCTGTTCTGAGGAAACCACCTCATTATGCAATTCTCTTAAGGAGATCATAAAATCCTTTTTCCTATTCAATGGTTCATTGCGTTTTTTATAAATATTAAGACAACAAGACAAATTGGGTAGTATAACACAGTGTCTATGCTAAAGAATTGAGCATCCAAGTGTAAAACTCGGGCCAGAGACAACATGTTGCGTGTGTGCATAAATATTTGCCGAAAGACTTTCACTTTTGGAATCTCAGAACTAATCTGAGATAAGAAGCTGAGAGAAAAAAACATGCTGTTATAAATTCACATTTCATTGCAAATTGAAAAAACAAACAAGTCTGGACTTAGTCAGACTTAGTGCTAACACTGGCTCCTGTGACCTTCTACTAAAACGGAAATGACACACCACATTTTTCAAATTCTGGTGATGATTAGAACTGAGTCAATATGTGGCTGGATTCATACTGATAATAAATTACCAGATAATTAGATTTCACAGAGAAAATAGGCAAGTAAAGAAACAGTCAATATTGACATATTTTAATCCAAGCAATTCAGAATTTCAGCTGCTACTGAGTTTTAAACATCCCTTAAAGATCAGACTAACTGAAAGTCAGCAGAGCAGACAAAATGTTTTAGAGTTTGGCTCAGACTACCTCTGCCCTGAAAGCAGGATTGAAACCTCTGTAATTTCCACTTTTTGTGCTTCCAGGTATCTTGAGTTTTCTACATGAGCACATTTTTCTGCCTCTAAGTTTTCCCATGTGGAAAAAGAGAGCACTTCAAAGAACAGAAGGAAAATGGAGGCTTTGGAAGTGTCGTGGTTTTACCCCAGCCAGAAGCAGAGCACCACGCAGCCGCTCGCTCAGCCCTCCCCTGTGGGATGGGAGAGTGTCAGAAGAGTGAAAGTGGGAAAACTTTTGGTTTGAGATAATGGCAGTTTAATAGGTAAGCAAAAGCTCCATGCACAAGCAAAGCAAGACAAGGAATTCCTTCACCACTTCCCTTCATCAGGTAGATACTCAGCCATTACCAGGAAAGCAGGGCTCCATCACATGTAACAGTGACTTGAGAAGATCAATGCCATCACAACAAATGCCACTGCCTCCCCACTCCCTCCTCCACCTTCCCCAAGCCCCTTATGTTCTGAGCATGACGCCGTATGGTATGGAATATCCCTTTGGTCAGTTGGGGTCAGCTGCCCTGTCTGTCCCCTTCCAGATCCCCGCACACCCCCAGCCATCCTGTTAGTGGGGTGGTGTGAGAAGCAGCAAAGGCCTTGGCTCTGTGCAACCACTGCTCAGCAGTAACTAAAACTTCTCTATATAGCAAAAACACCTCTATATTATGAACACTGTCTCCAGCACAAATCCAAAACACAGCACCATACCAGTTACTGTGAAGAAAATTAACTCTACCCCAGCTGAAACCAGGACAGGAAGCCAGCTCAATAGCATTCTCTGGGGCATGGTTGGAAAGTTAATATGACACGAAGATCATTTAAAAGACAGGTGAATCTTTGGTAAGCACCAATTTATAGAATCATAGAATGGTTTGGGTTGGAAGGAATCTTAAAAGACATGTAGTTCTAAACTCCCTGCCATGGGCAGGGACACCCTCCACTAGACCAAGTTAAAATAAACAGAGTACCCATAGCCTCAGAACTGTGAAAGCAACAAACATAGACAAAGAAATTAATGTTCTCTTCAAGTTGTGAATAATTGTCCCTTCCCTCCCAATGCTTTTTAAAATCTCTCTTACAAAAACTTCCAGTTAATATCTCGAACTGGTAATTTTTCAAAAAAAGAACCACCAGACAGGTCAAACTTATTGGAATGGCAGCAGTAAAAAGGAAGGGCATTTTACTTGGAGAGGTGGCCAAAGTCTGGAGAGAAAAAGAGAAGTTAGACATATCAGTGCTTAAGAAATATTGATTATTTTTTTAGGCTGATACAAGATGCATGTTTGAAAACAGGCTTCCAAAATTATTTTGGTTTGGAAAAGTTCTGCAAGAAGTTGTGCTAAAGCACTTGTTTTCCTGTATACTCTGCTCATATCTCTGAACTTTTCACAACACACCATCTTGTGCAATTTCTGCAGTTATATTTGTAATTGGTTTCATGAAAGAGAAGTTTTTTTAAAAAACAAGCTTTTCTGCAGTATGAATTCCATGAAGTAAAGATATAGCTGATAGTCCTGTTCCAAAAGAAAAATAGCACATTATTTATCCCATTGGTAAGGAGAATAACATTTGATTTACATTAGGAAAAGGGAAAGTTTAGAAAATGCTTTCATACATCTGAAAATAATTGGTAGTGTTGCTGTGATGAGAAATCCCTTGGCTGGGGTTTCAGAGTAGATCTCTCAGCATTTAACTCTTAAAGTGAGTGGGTGCTCTGAGGCCTCCAAGTGTGATTTTGCTAGAACTCAAGCTAGAGAAGATTTTAATTACTGATGCCTTGGAGTGCAACAGACCAAAAGAGGTTTTGCAAGTGAGTTTTTACACCTACACCCTCGGTCCTTGAGGGGCAGGTCGCACCTGACCTGGGTAGGGTGGCTCTTCAGAGAGATCTGGACAGGTTGGATCGATGGGCCGAGGCCAACTGTAGGAGGTTTAACAAGGCCAAGTGCTGGGTCCTGCGCTTTGGCCACAACAACCCTGGGCAGCGCTACAGGCTTGGGGCGGAGTGGCTGGAGAGCTGCCTGGCAGAGAATGACCTGGGGGTTCTGGTTGTCGGCCGACTCAACATGAGCCAGCAGAGTGCCCAGGCGGCCAAGAAAGCCAATGGCATCCTGGCCTGCATCAGGAATGGCATGGCCAGCAGGAGTAGGAAAGTGGTTGTCCCCCTGTATTCGGCTCTGGTGAGGCCACACCTGGAGTACTGTGTCCAGTTTTGGGCCCCTCAATACAAGAAGGACATTGAGCTGCTGGAGCGTGTCCAGAGAAGGGCAACAAAACTGGTGAAGGGACTGGAAAAGAAATCTTACGGGGAGCGACTGAGGGAACTGGGGCTGTTCAGCCTGGAGAAGAGGAGGCTGAGGGGAGACCTGATCGCTCTCTACAACTACTTGAAAGGAGGTTGTAGTGAGGAGGGTGTCGGTCTCTTCTCCCAAGTAACAAGCAACAGGACAAGAGGGAATGGCATCAAGCTGCATCAGGGTAGGTTTAGGTTGGGTGTTAGGAAAAACTTCTTCATGGAAAGAGTAGTGAGGTATTGGAATGGGCTGCCCAGAGAGGTGGTTGAATCGTCGTCCCTGGAGACGTTCAAAAAAAGTGTAGACATGGCACTCCAGGACATGGTCTAGCAGGCATGGTGGTGTTAGATTGACGGTTGGACTTGATGATCTCAGAGGTCCTTTCCAACCTTAGTGATTCTGTGATTCTGTGATCTATCCTTATATCCCACAGGGATTTCTTCCCCTTATTGCAGCTTACCACTGTTGCCTCCCATGCTTTCATTGCTTTCCTCTGAGCAGGGTTTGAATCATTGAAGCATAGAATCATAAAATCATAGAATATCCTGAGTTGGAAGAGACCCATATGGATCATCAAGTCCAACTCCTGACTCTGCACAGGACCAGCCAAATCAGAGTAGTTGACTGAGACCCTTGTCCAGACGCTTCTTGAACTCAACCAAGCTCGGTGCTGTGACCACTTCCCTGGGGAACCTGTTCCAGTGCCCGACCACCCTCTTGGTGAAGAACCTTTTTCTGATCTGCAACCTAAACCTCCCCTGTCGCAGCTTCATGCCGTTCCCCCGGGCTCTATCACTGATCACCAGAGGGAGGAGATCAGCGCCTGCCCCTTCGCTCTCCCTCACCACCTCTGTAATGGGTTGCCTCCACCACCTCTGTAATGAGGAACAGTGGTGTAGGCTACCGCCAGAGTTTCTCCTCTCTGGGCTCTGCAGGTCATACACTCTCAGCTGCTCCTCACAGCACTTGGGTTCCCACATGCTGTGGTGGTCCACCACTGGGCTTGCCTGCATGTCTCTTCAAATTTGTCCCTGCAGGATCAGCCCAGACTCCTTATTTACATATCTGGATATTTTATACAGTTGTGGGGTTTTTTTAGTTGTCAGGGAAAGTGGGGTCATTTTTCCTAAAGTTTATGCTTCTGAACTCTTTGGTGAGACAGAAGTTGCTTCACTGCAAGGTAGGTTACATGCCTGACTTGTCCCAGGAAGGTAGAATAATGGGTTTCAAAAATCGCAGATTGTAAGAAGCAAGTGACAGGGAGGTCTGTCTTGTGTGTCAAGATATTCCCTTTCTGCAGATGGTTTGTTCAAGTATCTTGTTTTCCTCTTCTTTTCTTCCTCTCTTTTGCTTCCATAGCTGAGTGATTCTAGCTTTCTAGATGCCAGTGAATTTTTCATTTACTCTGCTCATGGGATCTTCTGTTGCAAGGCCAGCTTGGATGCAGTGCATTTTCTTGAGCCAGACAACCCAAGAGCAGCTTTCACATTCCCAGAGACTCCAAAGCAGGAGTCCTTCTCGACTTTTGGTGTGAGAGGAATGACTACAGCAGCAGAGTTAGCAAATGGTATGCCTGGGTTTGCTGATCACCTGCGCGCTGCAGAACTTTCTAAAAAGGTGAGGAAGGTGGATTTCAACTGCAGCTGACAAGAACTGAATGTTTTAGCTCTTGTCATTTCTCCTCTGTTTTACTGAATATATTTACTTTCTACACCTCACAGGGAAGTTAATTTAATGTTTGCTGTGGTAGCAACTGTACAGCCAAGTACTTTGTGGATGGGAATGAGAGTTAGGTACTTGTCTGTTGGCTGAGGCCACGATGTGTCTAGGCAACACGGAAATCAGATTTTAGATGTATTTAGAGCGAAATTTGGAGTGCTTGCGAAGTTCACATGCCTCTGAGTTAGTCAGCAGCTAAACGTTGGTTTCCTGAACAGCAATGCTCGACTTAGTTGTTGTCTAAAGCCTGGTTTAGATCTGGAGGTAATCTATTTGAATTAAATGTTTGCATTAAATCAATTGAAAGAAAATGTTTCCCTTGAACTACACATCCCGGTGTTGATATCCATCTGCTTAGACGACTTCTTACAATTTGAATGTTGTTTCTTTCTCGAGACACCTTGAGCTTACTTTGAAAACAACTGTTTCTTAAAAAGAAGTGTTTGGTTAACTGTGTCTACAGACAACACACAAAGAAATAGAGTTGAAAGCAGATAGGGTCGTGAAAAAGTTGGACTTTGCAGGATAAGAACTAGTTCAGTGGACCATCAGGCAGCTAGCTGAGGAGCTCCCTCTGTTCCTGGCTCCTGTGTGCAAACTGCAGTGTTGCTAGGTGAAAGGATTGGCTTATATCTTACAGGCTATACATTTTGGAACAGGTTAATAGGCTTTGTTGATTTAATCTTGGTTTGTTTCTTATTAAATAGAGTGTGGATGTTTAAACTAAGTTAGTTTAATTTGATCAAAATCATTGAGGGTCCACTGCTTTCCAGAGGCCAGATATCAGCCAAACTATCTAGGAGCCTGATGGGCCAACTTACCTCACCCAGAGTCACATACTATTACAGTGAGTGTTTACAGAGCATGGAAAAACTGCGTAAGGTCTTTATTTGGTTCTACTGACTTTTAATGACGTATATCAATTAAACAAAACAAAACTGGGGAAGGTAGCATGCAATTAGCCAGTGCTCTGAGAAGAGATAATGTGGAGAGTATCAGAAATCAAAACCCCTGGGAGAGGGGAGGTTGAGTATTACACGCAGCAGCATGTAGTAGAACAACTTTCACAGAAATCAAAAGCTTTTGGCAGCCTGTTTTTTCTCCTCAGTAAATCAGGCTGTAAATGGGATTTCAAAGTCCCTTCAATGTATTTGGTTAATCATTCTCTTTGTGGCACTGCGGGCATTAAGTGTATGACTGGCTAGTTACTCATAATCCTGTTTACTTTTAAAACAGGGCAGAAATACACTTTTTTTTCCATTGCTCAGAAAGTGCATAGGTCCACTTCAACACGGTTCCAACATCTAATAAAAGCTCCAGTGGGAAAATAGTTGTATGAGAAATTCCTTTTAGGACTCAGCACCCTGAAATGATGGGTGTAACTGTTTGTATTCTAAAACTAAGGTTAAATATTCTTCCATCAGAAATAATGTCTCTAGCTGAAGCTTTTATACACTTTGAATGTCTGGGAATTTGGTTTTTGTTTGGAGTTTTCTTTGTTTAGTTCGTAATTGTAAATTCAAATCTAAATAACAGCAAACTTTTTCCCACTAAAAATAGAAATTCTTTCTGATAATGTATGCTAAAAGCATACAGTGATACTCTCTTCTTAATTGATTGCAGTGTTCTGATTCTGGCCTTCATCAGAAGTATCAGAAAGATCCTTTCAACAAAAACGTTGAAGAAGAGTAGGGAACAGCGTAGTGTGAAACATGAGGCGAATGTGGAAAAACAAACATCTGACTTTAGGGTACAGGTTTCTTCAGTTACTCTCATGCAGAAAAGTCACCTAGGAGCTTCTAATAACACATAGCACTATTAAATTGTTTTATGTAAGGTTGACTCACTATAATTGAGAAATAGATGTTATTGAAGTGTTTGTTTCTGTGTTGGGTAAAAAGGATAGCTTTATCCATAGGACAGAACGAAGTCAGTTCTGTTTGCATAAATACGCTCATTAGGAAGATTTGATACCCAAACACTGGTTTACAGACATTAACATTTACAGTCCAGATTGTTTTGGGGTTTTTTTAGATACTTACGGGATGCCTTAGACATGAAGACCTGTGCTCTTAATTTTAATCTGTGTAGACTTTAGGATTACAGGGAGTTTAATGAGGTTTAGGTTTGGTTTACTGCAGATGTTATGAAAAATGCAAGTTTAAAGAAAACTATGTCAAAATGTGTTGGGTTTCTTCCAGACTTAAGATCTTGGATAAAGTTTGTCAGCCAATGCTAAAACTAGCCAGCGCACTTCTGGGTTTTCTACAAAAAGTATAACATAATAGAGTGTGAATATTATCACATAACAGTACCAGGTATGAAGGCTACAATATAAAATGTTTTCTGTTTTGATGCAGCTAGATTTAAAAGCGAGGTCTCAAAATACTCTAGTCCTTCTTCCCTGCTAGGCAACTGGACCCTGACAATGGCTCCATAATCATCCATAAAACCAACTTGTACCTAAGGGGTGAGGAGGGAAAAAAAAGTCAAATAGAAGGAATGAAGAGTCCATGCTCCAAAAATATAATTACCTCTTCAAATTAAGCTAAACAAATGATATAAACATTTGATAATAACTTATCTAGGTAAAGCTGGTTTTATCCAATGTTCAGGATATAACAGTATCAGAATGGACAGTTTCAGGTGTTGAATGACTTACTTTTAATGTGAATGTTCAGAAATTCATAAGATCCTAAAAGGAAACTCTTCTTCTGCAGGAATGATCAAGCACTGGAACAGGTTGCTGAGAGAGATTGTGGCACCTGCATTCCTGGGGATATTTAAAAACTCAGCTGGACACAGACCTAGGCAACCTGCTTCACCCACTTTGAGCAGGGTAGTTGGACTAGATGATCTCCAGAGGCCCCTGCCAGCCTCAGCCACTATGTGATTTGGTAATAATTAGGAAAAAGTTTATTGTCCAGTGACTGTAACACTAAGAATGATACTAACCTTGACAGGAAAATGAGAAATTTTGTTAATGCTTGCCTGGTTTTCTCTTCTCCTGTGCCTTAATAGGGGTGAAGAACACAAGGCTGCTTTGGTGCAGCTTTCATCCCTCCCTGTTTCCACACTCAGAGTAATTTCTCCATTTCTCAGACTGTTCCATTAGTGTGCAGCGATTCTCTATGCTTAATGACTGGTGTAATACATCTCATTTGTAATCTGACAGAAGTGTTTATATATAACCCAAATGTGCAGACAGCACCACCTAGGACCTGTGGTTGCAACTCTAAAAGAATAGTTGCTGATAAAACATGATAGACTAAAAAGCTATCGAAAGAGTTTTGTTAAAGAAGTGATGGAGGAGTCTTTGACACTTCAGTCTTGAAAATCCTGGTTTAAGATGTCAGATAGAGATCTGTAGAACCATGCTTTGCAGGGAGAAAATGAACAAAGATCACCTTGCTGACTGGTCTGGTCCAAAGTAGGAGTTATCAAAGGAAGTTGCTAGAAGACACATTTAAAGAAAGTAAAAAGGTGGTTCTTCATGCAATGAAGGCTGCTACCTGTGATATCATTCTTTGTCAAAGGATACTATAAATAATAAAAATTCTTTTGGGTTTGATGGCAAATTGAACAAGTACATGAAGGAAAAATCCATTGGGCATTGCTCAATTACAGGGACCCTTTCTCATTCAGGAAACAGTGGCAATCAGTTTCTTATCTATTTGGTAAGTTTGTACGCTTCTGTTTATGGCCGGGAGAGACTGTGTATCAAGATTCATGCATCTTTGGTCTCACCCAGTCTGGCCAGTCTTATATGTCTCTGTTACACATTGCTATAATCAGAACAAGTTATTTTAGATATATCACATAAGCAAATTTCAAGTGAGATGAACTGTGGCAGACCCACAGATAGCTTTAATTATTAAAGTTGTTTTGTTTGTTTTGTGGGGTTTTTTAAATCCTGTTAGTACTTTCCAAGTAGCAGCAGCTTAATTGCAAACTGTATTTCTAATGGAAGTGGAGTCAAAAAATCATTCATATTGCAATCATCTGAGAACAGAGAAATAAATATGCCCAGTTCTTTGATGACAACAACTTTGATTTTCAATATCCATGGCCAGGCTTAGCTAATTATAAGCTAATTTGTATGTCAACGTGAATACTATTAGCTGTGTTGAAAAGAGTGTGCTTGCTCATTGTCCTTAGGGCATAGGACTTACCCTATAATTTTTTTGTGTAAAGATAAGCTTCAGAAGTTAACCAACACCTGTCCTGGTGAATGGAAGTTTCCATTGCGGAAATTTTCTCTTTCACAAATTAAGTTTTAAGTAATATATTAAACTGCTCAGTTTCAGCACTTATGGTTCTTACCACCTAGAATAAACACCACTATATTCAACTTACAGTCTGTCTATTTCTCCCATTCATTTCTGTCCTCTGTTCACTGGAAACACTCTTCAACTCTTTGTCAGTTTATTGAATTAACCAAAACCAAGTGAAGACGTGCATCAGCTACTATAAGTGTATTTTCTATTATCTTCCTCTCCACAAAAGAGGTTAGCCTCTGTCCTAAGGTTCGGCATCTTGCCATCATGAATTTGTGAAATCATAAAGTGGAAAGCCAGAGAAAGCAAAGGAAAAAACAACAATTCTCCATCTGATTTTGGCATATTCAAACGAGCTGCATATGTGTGTATGTCTTCCATATGTGTGTTAAACAGTGTTTGCTTCAGGTCGGTCAACTTTCATGTTGTTATTGCTGTTAATTTGCATTATGGGAGTAGCCCACAGCCCTGGTCAAGCAGAGGGCTCTTCTGGACTGTCCGGTCTACAAACACCAAATAAAAAGCTTGTCTTTCCCAAGAGTTTACAGCTGTAGTATAGGAAAAAAAAAAAAAAAAAAGACAGAAAAAATCAAGAAAGTAATTCAGAAATACAGGGGGAAACAGTAAAGCAATGCGGATCTGCAGCACAGGCAATGCTCACGTTGTAAGAGACATGGAACTGCTGAAGAGGCATCAAATACAGGATGGTGTGTGGTGACAGTGGGCATTCAGGACAGGGAGGACCGCATAAAGCAGTCCTTAGCTTCCTGGTGAGCTGTCTGCATTATTTTCGTTCTGAATGGCAAACCATGGAGGCTGTTGGCATAAATTTCACAGTTATTAGTGTGAATAGCTGGATGACTGCAGGCACATTTCACTTTACCTGATAAGATTGTTTTGTCCTAGCTGTGGGTGTCTGAATTTCTCTGCACTCAATTTGTTTATTTTTCATTGTTCTGTATAATTTTTACATACTAACTGTTAGAATAAATAATTTGCATCTCATTAGCTGCAAAAATCCATCACAATACTCCTTCCAACTTATCTCTGTTTGTATGCTGTTGTTACTTTTTGTAGTCATCTATATTGCTCAGATAAAATTCACTCTAAATTGTGCTTTTCTTAACTTGCATATTTTGGTGTTTCTTAATGCCAGGGAACATTTTCTCTGAAAACCTTTTATTATCTTTGTTTGTAAGCTACTTTCTTGATAACGTTGATCTCATGTGAAGGTAGCTTGATCCTTGCTCTTACAGCCCCTGATGGTTGGAGCATACCTTTGAATTGCATACTGCCCAGGAGGCTGTTAGAAGCATTTAGAAAATATTATGGCTAAGATATAAGAGTCTGTATATGATTATTTATTGTGGTTGTCAATACTTTGGAGCTTTTCACTGACATATTAAGTCCTGGCAAACTTCCCTATAGGTAATTGCAAGCTTCCTATTTAAATTCCACCTGAGAATTCAAATGGCATAATTAGCATCTCTCCTTTTAAATTATTACTGTGAAGAGTTAATATAGGCAGGATGAATGCTTTTTTTGCCTTGAGGCAAATTTTCTGTTTCCC
This sequence comes from Psophia crepitans, assembly GCA_013399095.1. Taxonomy (NCBI): domain Eukaryota; kingdom Metazoa; phylum Chordata; class Aves; order Gruiformes; family Psophiidae; genus Psophia; species Psophia crepitans. Next base: position 84,487 of record VWZZ01000603.1, read on the forward strand.
TTCTGTATTTCAAACATGTGTCTGTTATATACTCATAATTTCTTTCATGGGTCAGGCAGAAAGATGAGGCAGTCAGGATTTTGGCTACAATCTAAAATGGGCTGTTTCCTTAGTCTGTATCTGTTATATCCTGGCTTCTCAAACACAGTGGTAGCAACAGATACCTTTTACAGATAAAAAGCAGGGCTTTACACCTCTTCTTTGAGGTAAGAAGGGGTGTAAAGATGTAAGGGCTGCTACATATTTTACTGTAAGACAGTCTTTTCACCTTGTATTAGCAAGACAGATATGTTGGTCTAATTTTCAGAGCTTAAAAATCAAGCAACTAAAAGTGTATTGGGATAGATACATACTATGATGTCTACGGATGTTGCCCAATGCAGGCACCTTTTAAGGAGTAAGTGTAGATTTTAATCAGTACACAGATATTAAATAAACCTTCTCAGCAGCTGTGTCCCATCCATGTGGTCAACTCTGCCCATGGGAAAAAAGGAAACTGTCATATCAATGGTGCTTCAGCGAAATGCTGTGCGTTTGTACATGTCTTGCGGAGGTACATTCAGCAAGTTCTGCAAACCATCTTTGAAATTCTAGAAAGAACTCTCCATGTACTGCCAGTACTGTTTGCTACTTTTTGTTCTGGTATGTGTTACCGCTTAGTGTAGATTAAGGTACAAAAATTGGTTTTAAACGTGCAATTAAAAGCATTTTATTACTTGCTTATGCATCTTGCTTATCTGCTGGAAAACAATTTTAAGCTGGGAGGTGAACAAATGCCTTGGGTGTGCATTAATATTATCATCACATAACGGCACGACTGCACCCCTCAGAGAGTGTGTGCCCTCCCCAGGACTGCAGTAAAATGTCTCTCTGTTAAGTGCCAGAAGGAAAAGCAGTGCCCTTCAGGCGTGATTGTCAGGTGCTCTGTCTTCTTATGCTTCAGTAAAACTGAACAGAAATGGCAGGAGATGCTGCCACAACTCTATCCTGTCCTGCTCTTTCTGTGTGCCATGGACTGGACACCCCATGGTGCTGAGCACAGCAGGATGTGACCGAACACCAGCAGCCAGCAGAAAAGAGTCAGCAAGTACCGGCTCAGAACTAGCAGTTAGGGAAACACTGAGACTGGAATAATTATAAATCCCATTCCCAAGACCCCTGAGATGGAGCTGGCGGGGAACACCTCATCTCACGTGGATGCTCACCACCTGTAACCCAGGTCTGAGCTGACCAGAAGGCACTTTTTAAAAACAATGCAAGTACACCACTTGACCAAACCTCTCCTTGTTACGCTGTTTAACACAGCAGTTCATCTTTTGGAGCAGTAGTTGGGGGAGTCATAAATGTAGGTTTACTTTTCCCTCTTGTGAGAGAAGGCAAAACTTCTCTTTCCCCAGAAAAATTATTAATTCAGCCATTTGAGAACTGGACAGAAGTTGCTTCCTGTGCCCCTGGTGAAGCCATACATCTGTGCAAAGAAGGAAAGATTCATCAAACTCCCAAAAGACAGTGAAGAAGGACCGTGACTCTGACTTACATCAGTTTCATTTGGGAGAGAATGAGTAGGCTGCCCTTGTTCCCCAGCCCCAGGTTACTTAGCAATAGTAAACATCTTACATGAGAATAGAAGACAAAATTTCCCATGATCATTTTTTCAGCTTTAAAAAGTTGCCATCCCATCCACATTCTGTGAGGAGCTGAGACTCTCAGCACGTTGTAAGTGTGGTGTAGATGCCCTAATCAGTCTGTGGGGGATTTGGCTAAGAGAATTTCTTGTCTGTGGATTGAGATGAGTAGCAGGCATGGGTTCAGCCCACAGCTGCCAAGCCCATCTAAACCTGGGACAACAGGGAGATCTGCACAGAGGCACCGGCGCTTGCGGAGGGTCTTCGATAAAAGTGAGCCAAAGTACCTCAAGGGTAAGGTGACAGGTGTTCACAATCTTGACTTCAGATACCTAAATTCTTCCTGTGACCCACTTTATGTCTCAGGCTGTGCTAGATCACGGTCTGTGTTTCAGTGTCAGTCCAGTCCTACCCTGCAATGAAAGGAAATTGAGTTCTATCTTTACCCAGGCCTTTAAACAGTCCAAACTTCCAGAAACACCTTTACATGAATGTTTGTTAAAATATTTGTGCTAGAATTATCAACACGCAAATGCTGTTTAAAGTTTGCAAACCTCACAAGTTAATCCTAAGCATTATAATTACATGTCCTACAGACAGTTTGTGCTTGTTTTTTACTGTGAAACAATTTTTTTTGCAGGCTTAGTTTTTGTAACTGTTAATGATCATTTAAGGACACGAAAACATGAGTACCTGAGCCAAGTATAGCCTCTGGGAATCTTCTGAAACTAATGTGACAAAAAAACAGCCAAAATCTGAACCTAAACAAGAAGTGATTCATATACCACTTGGTATATTCAGAATTCAGAACATTTTTGTACTGGAATGAGTCAAAACTAATAATAGTTTTATGAAATATTCTGGTATTTGATGGGCAAATCAAATCCGGGAAAATACAAGTGTTTATTGCCTCGAAGTTAGCTGACAAAACAAGAGCAAATGTCATAGACGATACCTGGAATTTCTTTTTTTTAATTTTTTAATTCCCATAATATTTGCTGTATTACTCTTTTTTAATTAAAGAACCAGATCCTGAAATTGTACGTCTTGATTTTTCACTGTTGAAGCGGTGCTCATGGCTACATAGAACAGCTTGAGAGCGCAGACTCAGAGAAAGATTAAGGTAAAAGGGACCTCTGGAGGCCATGCAGTCCAACTAGCTTGCAAGTTAGACCAGGTTGCCCAGCTAAGTCTTGAAAATTCACAGGAATGAATGTTTTCTGGTGTCTGAGCCACTTGCCCCAGTGTGGCTCAGCCAGCTTCAGGCTGGAAAACTTCCATTATATGCAAGAGGTGCAGCAGAAAAAAAAAGTCTTTTAGGGTAAACAGAACAGAACAGTAAATGGAAAAAATACAAAATGATTCTATGCATTCATCATTACTTAATAAAAAACACAATTCCCCCACTCTAAAAAAAAAAACAAACCCAAAACCACAAACCCAAAACACGCATCAAAACCCCACAAAACCCCATGCACACAAAATAAAACAAACACAGCCATAATACGTAGAAAACATGGAGGCATAGGAGGTGAAGGCATCAGCACAAGCTTGTCCTCACTTTTCATAGGCACTGTGCCACAGGATCATTTAATGGCATTTCTAGAAGCATCTCAATGTATTACATTTAGGCCTGAGCCGTGATTTCAGGGTTGAATGATTTGTGTGGGCAATTTAAATATCGATACCACCTATGCAGTCTGACTTCATGAAGACTCAGTCCGTGTAGCCAGCCGGGGTGGTGTAGCAATTTGCGCCTGTGCCCATGAATAGTAATGTCTGTGACAGCAACTGCTGAGAGTCCTGCAGGCTTTGCAGGGCTCTGCTTCCCCTCACCCCACGTCTCCTCTTTATCCTTTACCTTCTGAAGAAAGAGGCACAGCAGGTGCATTCTCATACATGAGAACAGCTCCACAGGTCCTCTCCTTCCTGCATGCTGTAACACTAACGGTGCATTCAGGACTTTCCAGGTGATGAGCAGTCGATTTCCAAAAGGCTAAAAAGTCCAAGGTAAATCAGAAATTTCCAATTCAAGTTTCACTGAATACCTTTTTTTAAAGTTATGAAACTGCATAAAAATAGATACAAGAACATTTAGCAATCAGCTCAGACTTTTACCTTGCTACTGGTAAAGTCATAGAACATCTTAGGGTAGAGGGTCACCCGAGGAATGTTTCTCTCTGCTTATCTGGAGTGATTTTGTGTGGACATGCTCAAGCGCCTCAGTCTGGTGTCTCAAGACTGCTGAATCTGTCCTCTGTAGCTCTAAAGTGAGGATGGTGCCGTGGTAATGTGCTAGCTTATCACTTATGCTCTCTGTTTGGAGAATTAGAAGGTCTAGGATGTTACTTAGAAAGGCTGATATGGCAGTGTGGTAGTACTTAATAAAGCAGTAGATACTACAGGCGGCAGAGCCAGAGTGTAACCTTAAAAAAGTTTAGCCTGTTTCTGGCTAAACACCTATGTCTGGCTAAACACACCTTCCAGGGTGATTTTGCACTAAAGTGAAAATCAGTGATATAAGTCATGGCCTTCTCTGCGTGGCCTTGTGTTTTTTATAGACAATACACACAAGCCAATCTTTCCCAGAAGATGGTAGGAAGGGACAGTGGGCACTTTGCTTACTCAGTAATCTTTGGTCTGTCATGGCAGCACACTCTCTGTATAAGAAGTTCTGCCTATGTTCTCTTTGTCATCTTTCCACCTCAAAACTCACAGCATGGCAAAGCCATGTCCTAATCCCTATGCTTACGGACATTGGTCAGACTTGGTTGCGCAGTTCAGTACTTTGTGAGAGGTCTCCATTGTTCCCAGTCTTTTCTGTGCTCTAAATTTTCTGAAGTCGGCATGATCCTTTAGCCAACCTAAAGGATACATGACTTCCAAGAAGAGGATGCAGAATCAGTTGGCTATATCTAGAGTAACACATAACAATGACAAGGACCTGTCTTTCAAAAAGTGCTTGAAAGACAGGAAATTTGAGAGTAAGAAGCAAGCCTGAAATATGCATTGTGAAGTCTCATGAAGTGAAAGATGCCAAGCAACGAGTCAGCTCCTGAAGGGTGGTAAATGAAGAAGCTAAAAATTTTAAAGAAGAAAATAAGAGCAGGGGAGGAAACATATCCATTTTTACTTTCCTAAGCAGCAACAGGATATTTTATTCCACTGAGAAGAACAAATATAAAAGCCCTCAGAGTTGATAAATAAAAAATAAGTAATAAAAACTTATGAGACATTAACTAAAAGGCGTAAAGTTTGCATCTTGTTATAAAAGAAAGAGTCGAGTATGCCCAAGTAAAATCAACACTTGAGTTGCTGCAAAAGCAAAAACTGCTCTCTGCTAGAAGAATGGGACTAGACCTAAAATTGTGCACAAGCAGTGAAATGGCAACTGATTCAGTACAGTAGATGGTCACTTACTGATGTCACAAGAGATATAGCCCCTAGGGGGGAGGATTACCACACCTAGACCAAGCAGTTTAGATACCAGTGGGGCTTAGACTGACAATATCTCTTCCAAACCTCACAGATGTGAAGGAAAAAAAAATAATCAAAGGAAATTAAGAACTACGTCCAAGATACTTTGTCTGCAAGAAAATTAATTAGATTATTGAGAAAAACATTCTCTTAAGAACGACCATCACAGGAAAGAGACAAGTTTCCTGAACACCAGAGATACCACATAGTAGCCAAATAGGAGTCAGGACGTTCAAAATCTACTGTGCAGAAATGATGCATGGAGGGAGTTGCAAGGACTCTTTTTTTCTGTAAACAATGCAAATACTTTTTTGTTTTGATGCCTGTTCTCGTTTCCAGGCAGTGTTTTCATAGAAAAAGCAATGCTACACAAAGACACCTTACTTAATGCTGTGTATTATCAAAAAGAGGTTATTAATTTGCCTGTTGTGACATGCAGTTTTCCTTGGAAGATGGTATCCTTCCTCCCTGCAGAAGTTCATCTGATGTTCTCTTGTCTTCTCCCTTCAAACTGTATCTCACCTGTAAGCACAAACTCATCTCCCATCTGTGCATCAACAGCTCACTGAGATGCTGCCATGGTCAGGCTGTATTCAGTGCCCTATGCAACCTTATAACGCACAGTGTTATTATGAATGTAATCTGAAAGGGCTGCAAAACCTTGCATTTCGTTGCCCGTGTTCACATGATTTTAGGTATATATTCTTGTCCCTGATAGTCATTAATACATTTTAGTGAAGCTGTTATCACATGAACAATGCGTGAAAGTCTCAGAATTTGTGTAATGACTATCAGCTTTACATCAGGTAAGTTTTTTCCCTTACAGAAATGTTTATGCAAATGCTAACATGCTTGTGCTTTATTTTCGTGGTGACAATTTTAATTAGATAAAGTTTTCTTAATCTGTCCCAGACTACTACAGCTGCACCCAACAAGTTCACACATTCAGTCTTCTAAGCCTCATCTCTTATGTAACATATATAATGGATTTTTTTACAGACTTATGTAATTGCTCCTCGGGGACACTTACTGGGGCAATGCTGGATGCATTTGTTATAGCAGCTCATTCAAGTGAGGAAAAAATTCATAGAATCACAGACT